>JAQQSZ010002112.1:0-14860 GCA_028646595.1 Phalanger gymnotis | reverse complement strand
TGTTCAAAAGTATAAAGTTTTTTTTTTTTCATGAAACTAGAAAATAAGATGCACAGGCAATGGAGTATAGAGATTTATCTTGCCCTACAAGAAAGGAAGGGAAAGGGGGATGGGAGGGGAATGGGGGGATGGAGGGGAGGGCAGACTGGGGAACAGGGCAACCAGAGTGTATGTCATCTTGGAGGGGGGGGGAATGGGGAGAAAATTTGTAATTCAAACGCCTGTGAAAATCACTGCTGAAAACTAAACATATTAAAAAGAAATTAAAAAAATGAGATTACAAAAAAAAGTCATTAGTCCAAAAAGAAAAAAAAAGAAAAAAAAAGAAAAAGAACAGGGCATAATAGTTAAAAAAAGACCATTGGGCAAACAAACCTATTTTGTCAAACATCATGCCCTCATGGGAAGTGCATTTCCCAGGGAGTTATTCCACTTCAGTACTCGTTCTAGGGCTGTCAGTGACCTGCATGGGGAACTTTAGCAAAGTGCTACCTCTCTGTGTTTCTGTTCTATCATCTGCCTTCTTCATGTCTGTTTTACCATGGCACAAACATTTATTGAGCTCCTGTCGGGTTACAGCAGGTTTGCTATGAGAGAATAAGAAGATATGTGTGGTAATAAAAAGAATCTCCAGCATTTTTATGGATCTTTAAAGTTTTCAAAGCACTGTACATATCTCACTAGACCCTCACAACAATTCTAAGAGTTGGTTGCTATCACTAACTCCATTTTACCAAAAAGGAAACTGAGGCAAAGATAAGTTTAAGATATTTGTTGAGGGTCATATAGCTCATAAGTGTCTGAGACCTGATCTGAACTCAGGTCTTCCTAATTCCAAATCTAATTTTCTATACATTTCACCACCTAGTTAATTCAAATGAGCTCATTACAAAAAAAAATTAGAAGGTAATATAATCAATATTAGTAATAGATGAAGAGTACTAGAAAGTTTTCTGAGGTTTTTCCCATACACTTTCTCATTTGAAACTAAAACTAAATCTTGGAGGGTTCTTATGGGTAACTAGGTTTTGCAGTGGATAGAGTTCCAAGCCAGGAGTCAGGAAGATTCATCTTCCTGAGTTCAAATCTGGCCGCAGACATTTACTACCTGTGTGACCTGGGAAAATAACTTAAACCTGTTTGCTTCAGTCTCCTCATCTGTAAAATGAGCTGGAAAAAGAAATGGCAAACCAGTCCAGTATATTTGCCAAGAAAACACCAAATAGTGTCTTGAAGAGTCAGACATGACTGAATAACAACAAGGAGTTCTTATGCTGATTTTACTGAGGAAACTGAAAATAGTGTCAGTGAAGTATGTGAATAGAGGACTGCACTGCCATAACTTCTATGTGTACATTTGTATACATCATACAATGTATGATCCTTGATGGAAAGGATTGTTTCATTTTATTTACATCCCCTAGTCCTAATACAGCATGTGGCATATAGTAGGAGCTTAAGAAATACTTGTCAATTGCATGATTAATATAATAGCTGGACTCATTAAAATGTTAGTTTGAGGGTGATGAATTTTTATGTAAGGCAATTAATATAGCATAGAGGAAACTGACATTGGCTTGAGTGAAGAAAGTCCTAACACTAACAAAATCTTTTAATTTATGAAATAATCTTTAATTTCAGTGAGTCCCCAGAAAAATGGGTTAGAAGAATTTTAACATGACAGATGGACATCTTCACCATAAAGTGAAACGATTTGTGTTTATAATAAACATTAAATGCTTTTGAAAGCTATTATCTTAGAAATGAAGGAAAGGGCTGGGTAATCAGTGCATGAAAAAGAACAGATGTATACCTTGTATCACACCCTAATATCTATGTGATATTAATAGATCCAGAGGAATTCACCCTAAACCTCATAACATCAGATTGGAGCTCCAATAAAATATTTATAGGAGGAGATAGGCAACACTTGTACAACATCAGAAGTCATAGCTTCTAACGTACTGTTCATGTAATAGGCAGGAGGCCAATGTCATTAGATCAAGAAGTACATTGGAGAGTAGAAGATGTAAGAAGACTGGAATGGTATTGGAGGTAACAGGGGTAGGTTATAAAGAGCTTTAAATGACAAAGAAGATTTCGTATTTGATCTAACTGACTAAAAGTGATAGAGAAAATGTTAATAATTCAGATTAAACATAGAAGTGTGCTGTGTATACATTAAAAAATTCTGGAGAGGAGGGTATGTCAGATGATTGAGATACTAATGCACTGTTAGCGGAAGTGTGAACTGATTCAACCATTATGTAAAGCATTTGGTAACTATGCCCAAAGGGCTATAAAACTTCATACCCTTTGACTTGGCAATCCCACTACTAAGTCTCTATCCCAATGTAGCAGGAAGGCCGAATTTATGATCTCAAATATAATCATATATATATTTGAATGGTTTGAAATCGCAAGGTATGAGGGATTCTCTAAGTAGAAAGCATCAGAACATTTATTTAGGCCCCAGAGCAACAAATTAGCAAACCAGCCTCCCCATTCCACCATCTTAACCAAAAAACCCCAGGTCCAATAGGCCCGCCTCACAAGAGTAACCAGGAGGCCACAGAGAAACAAGATAGTATAAATCATATTCACTGGCCTCAAGTCCTTGCTGGCACTCCTGGGTTCACACAGGTCTCCTGCTTAAGCTTTTTTCAGCTTCAGCTGTAGTTAGTCTCTTAGCTCGCCTCTCCTCCCAGCCAAGCCTCTGGTGTTCTCAAGCCCTGCCTCAACAACCAGATACCAGAGACCATTGGTTCACGAGTTGGCCCCTCTTAAGTCATTAATCTACGCCCACACAGGTTTCACACCTGATAGGGTTTTGGGCCTGGGGCTTAGCACTTAACGGCTGAAAGTACTTTCACTCAGGGTAAACAAAAGCCAAACTCCTGAAGTGCTAAGGAGCCCACTCAAAGTAAAGGAAAGCCAAACTACTCGAGGGCACCCCCAAACTAAGTACTAAGGAGCCCATTTTACCTTATGGACGCACGCCAAGGAGATTTTTTTTAAGAAAGGAAAAAAAAAACTTATATGTACAAAAACATTTATAGCATTTCTTCTTTGGTGGCAAAGAATTTGACATTGAGGAAATGCTCATAAATTGGGGCATGGCTGAAGAAGTTATGGTATGTGATGGTGATGGAATATTATTGTGCCATAAGAAATGACGATCAGGATGCTCTCAGAAAAACCAGGAAAGACTTACATGAACTGATGCAATGTGAAATGAGTAGAACCAGGAAAATTTGTGCACAGTAACAGCAATATTGTAACTGTGAATGACTTACCTATTCTCAGCAATATAATGATCCAAGACAACTCTGAAGGATTTATGATGAAAAATGTTATCCATCCCCAAAGAATACACTGATAAAGATTGAATTGAGGCATGCTTTTTTACTATTATTTTTCTTGGATTTTTTGGTCTATATTTTCTTTTACAATATGACTAATATGGAGATATGTTTTGTGTGACTACACACATAACATGTATCAGTTTGTTTGCTTTCTCAGTTGGGGGGGAGAGAGGAGATAATTTGGAACTCAAAATTTAAAACCTAATGTTAAAAGTTATTTTTATGCATAATTGTGGAAAAATAAGATACTAAATCAATATTTTTACAAGCACAAATAAAATAAGTTGGGAATAAGAAAAAATTTCTGGAGACCTAAGTCTCAAGCATTTATCAGTACTTCTCTACCTATCATTTTCCAAGTGGCCTCAGCTTAGGCAATCTTCATCTTTTTTATGAATGCGAGATTTAAACATTTTTAATTAAAAAAATTATTTGCAATTAACATTACTTTCTTCCCAGCTCCCATCCCAATTCCCCACTGAGAAAAATAAAAATAAAAAGCAAACCATTGTAGCAAACACGAATAGTAAAGCAAAACAAATTTTCTCATTCTCCATATCCAAAAATGTGTTTCATTATGGATCCTGCTCCATTCTCTCTCTGTTAAGAAGAGGGTAATAGTTCTATGGTTAGACTCTCAACCCTTTGGAATCACAGTTAGTCATTTTGTTGAAGACGCTTTCTTAAATCTCTATAAGTTGTACATTTTTCCAATACCATTGTTTAGAATATAAATTCTTTTCCTGGTTCTGCTTTTTTCACTCTGCATCACTTTTGGATTAAAAGTGTATCCAGGTTTTTCAGAAATCATCCCTTTATTATTTCTTACAGAACAATAATATTATCACATGCTACAATCTGTTTGGCTATTTCTCCATCACACCAGTTTCCAGTTCTTTGTCACCACAAGAAAGAGCTGCAATGACTGTTTTGGGGCATATGGGTCCTCTTCTTCTCTATTTGATTTCTTTGGGGCAAAGACTTAGTATTATTGCTGAGTGACATTTTAGTGAGTTTGGGTGTACATTTAAAAATTGCTTTCCAGGATGGCTAAATTTGTTAACAGCTCCACAAGTTACAGTTAACAGTAAAATTGTTAACAGCTCCACAAGAAGTAAATTAATATAACTGCTTTCTCATAGCCCCACAAACAGCTTCTAAAATCTGATGGGTGTGATATAGAACCTTGGCATTATTTCAATTTGCATTTCCCCAATTATTAGTGGGTTAGAACATTTTTCGTAGATCTCATTTCCCAGCCTCTGAGGAGATCCGTGAAATTCTGAAAAGAGAATTTAATTGGAATGCTGTTGCTGTTACTCTACTGTAGTAGCAGTTTAGATTTGAAGTTCTTTCCCACCCATCATAAAGTCATGTGACCTGCTTACATCACAGGAAGTCTAAACCTGTGGTGGGAGGACCTTTCTGACAGGAAAAGGAAGTAATGTCACAGGAAATGCTGAGAGAGAGCAGTTATGGCTGCGAATGTCCGCTAATAGCCATCCTCGTGATAGTTGGAACTGAACAGGATGAATTAGCTGTACTGTGAGTTTACTTTGGGGAAGACCCCAGAAGGGGGTTCGAGAGGTTTTGGGATGGTGAGGCTCCAGGTTGTGATATTATGTATGGAATGTTTTACTGCTTTGATAGATTGGATAAATGGCTTATGGGATATGGTTCTCTGGTGTCTGAATAAATGGTTTACTTCTACCTTCTATGTGGAGAGTCTCATATACTTTGTGATACAGAAATACATAGGCATTTCGACAATTATCATCTACATTGTTATTACTGCCTTACTGATACATTATTTTGTGACAAGGATGAGATCACAATGTATAAGATCTCTATTTAGAGATAGAAGGGTGTTAGAGGAAGAAATGTTTATCCCAGGATGGGAGGATGTAACTTATTGCTCCTCTGTTGGCAATCAAAATGGGCTCTTAGCACTCAGTTCAACCAAGTGCCCTTGAAGAGTTTGGCCTTTGTTTCCTTGATTACATTGGGACTCCTTGGTGACTTCCTTGCCTCAGGGGAGGGCCTAGTTTACATGGGTTTGAGTGGCATGTTTGGGACATCAGAGGCTTCTAGACCACTTGGGTTTAAGTCGCCTCTTTGTGACGATTTTAGGTCACATTGGTGAGTTGCATGTATGACTCATCTTTGACCCTGAAAAAGATATAAAACCATGGGTTGGCTTTCTCTTTTTTGGAGCTCTGACCTACAAGCAGTGGTGGTGTGTGTGACTCTGGACCAGCCCTTGTTATGAGCCCCCAGGCTGAACTTAGATGTTGGTAACTATGAATTGTATTTGGTCTGTCTGTTGATGTTTGTAATTCGTTTCTATTTGCTCTAAAGTTCAGGGTGCTGGCTTTTCCCCCCTGAACTAAGTGAATGGTATCTGTGTGCTGAATTAAAGTAAGCTGTTGACCCCTTAATGTTGCTTTCCTTAGTAAAACAGATCAAAAGAACCTGGGCTTTTGCAGCGTTCTGTGATCTGGTTGTTGTTGATTTTACACTCCCCACAGCAGTTGCTAGCCAGATTGTTGAAACATCTCCCTAGCAAGGAAATGGTTTAAAGACACTGGTCTCTGTGAGGACTGAAAGCAGAGGCTATATAGTGGAGGACCTAGAGATTCAGAGCTATGTCTCAGAGAAGTTACTGTTGAGCCAGGAATAGAATTGAGATCTCTAGGTGAGATCTCACCAGAGATCTCTAGATGAGGCTGGATTTTATTTCCAGCCTATCGTATTGTGTGTGAAAACAGGGAGAGACTATTACGAGAGAGAACTCAGAGACAGACAGTTGCTGAAACATTTGAGAATACTTCTCCCATACCACAGCTAGATGGAGAACCTCAGGTGATAGAACAACAGGAATCTACTAGCCTTGCTGTAGAAGGCAGCAGGTGCAAACAGGTCAAGGGTGTACCTCAGTTCAGCCCAGGTTGAGCCTAGCAGTCAGTCTGGTTACCATGGTAAAAGGGATAGAGAAACTAGACAGGAGGATACACCATCAGAAGCTGAGGCATGAGATGATATATTCTATGATGCTCCTGCACCACAGAGTGTTACAGTATCACCTCAGACTTCTCAAAGAGAAGTGAGGCCCATACAGCAGAGGAGGCAAGAAAAACAGGACCTTAATACTGTGTTCAGGGAGGATTTGAAAGATTTTACACAGCAGGAAATCATAGATATTTTGAGAAAGTTCACCAGAGAATGGGCTAATAGTTGATATCTTGGATGGTGAGAATCAGTGATGAAGGGGCCATAGGAGTATCTATAGATACTGTGGCTTTTGTGAGACTCATAAGTATTACTCAGAATTCTTTTGTATAGCAAGCTTTTAGGGATTATCATTTGCAAAGACGTAACCAAACAACAAATTTGTTGACTTTGGCTGTGACTGGTTGTAATATGGAATACCCTGCTGATTTTATGTGGCCTACTGCAGATAAACCCTGGTATTCAATTAGGGACTGTACGAGAAAGTTGAACGAGGACGTAATGAAGACTGCCACTATGTTATGGAATGCCAAAGTTTATTATGAAACTCTCTTGACAGTGTCTCACAGGAATTTGATCATTAAAATGACACCACCCCCAACATATAAACATGTAATTCTGACACTTCTAATTGCAGAAGTAGGGAACCCTCTTTCAGAGTTGCTGCATAAGATTTCACAGTTAACTGACTTAGGAGACTAAGGAAATGAAAAATTTCCTTGGGAGAGAAGGGTACATAGCCAGCAGATTCAGCATGGAGTGACAAGAAGTGAAATGTTTACTGCTCTATTGAAAGCAGGGGTAGATTTTAGAAGAATACATGGTATTCCATCTGATAAGCTATACAAAATGTACCAAAATAAGGGGCCTAGTAGAAGAATGAATTGAAAAGTAAGAACTGCCCCTACAAATCCTACAGATCTTGAACCCTTGTATCCAAGTGAGTCATACCTTCAAAAAGACTAGGGAATAGGGCAAGCCTCAGCTCAAATTAAAGAAACACACAGATGAGATTACATACCCTATATTAATCTATTTATTGGAAAAATGGATCAAATACTGTAACTAGGGCCTTGATAGACACTGGGGCAGAGGCCAGCTTGATTTATGGAAATCCTGACAAATTTAAGCATGGGACTCTTATTGCCATTACAGGACTAGGAGGGGCTAAAATATCAGCCAAACAAGTGAAACTGATGATAAAAATTGGACAATTACCTAAGAAAGAATATACTGTGGTCATTGTATCCATTCCTGAATACATCGTTGGAATTGATATATTGAAACATATGACTTTCAATTTGCCTCAGGGAAGATATCAATTTGCAGTAAGGAAGACAGGAATTTATACAGTTTTGGTGGGAAAAGTACAGATGGACCCAATTACTTTACTTGAATCTTCTGAAGTAATTAAGCAGTATCATGTGCCACATGGGCAAGATGAAATTGCCAATATTATAAAGGAATGTGGTGAAGCAGGAGTGTTAGTCCCTACAACCACTCAATAGAATAATCCTGTATTGGCAGTATGAAAGTATGATGGAATGTGGAGAATGACAGTGGATTATAGAAAATTGAATAAAGTGACTTTCCCTTTGTATATTGCTGTTCCAGATACTATTACCTTGATAGAAAGGATCCAGAAATATGATGGGATTTGGTACACAGTTATTGACTTGGCCAATGCTTTCTTTATGATCCCATGTACTAAGAGAACTTTGAAAAGTACTGGGATAGGTGGAAGTAGTCAATATGCTGAACTTATGGCAGTACCTGAAGCTATTAAAACAGAGAAAGGAGTACAATGTCATATATTCACTGATTTGTGCGCGGTAGCGAATGGGTTGGCTACACGAATGCCAATGTGGAAAAATTAAAATTGGGAAATTCATGGTAAACTGCGGGAAGATATATGGGACATGTCTTTGGTTACTAGTTTGTCAGTTTTTCATGTAGATGCTCACGTGCCCCTCACTATGCCAGAATGTGAGTACAACGCACATGCTGATCAAGTAGCAAAGATTGGTACGGAACATATTGTCCCTACTTAGACACAAACTCATGATCCAGTATTAACAAAATGGGTCCACCAAACAGCCGGCCATTTAGGAGTCCAGGCCACACACTGATGGGCACAAGATCAAGTGATTAGTATCTCATTCATTGTTAAACAAGTAGCAGAGCGATGTCATGTCAATTGGAAAAGGAATGAACTGTTCCTTGGGTAGTAACTGGGGAAATAGCAAGGGGAAAAGTTCCAGCTCAGATTTGGCAGATAGGTTATATTGGACCACTACCCCAAGATAAAGAATGCAAATTTATATGTGCTTGTGTTGACACCCATTCAGGTGTACTAGTGTCTTGTCCTTATAAGAATGCAACCCAGAAAAACACCTATAAAACTCTCGATATTGTAAGTCTATATAATGGAACCCCAATGCAGATTGAAAGTAACAGCGGGTCACATTTCAAAGGTAATGAGATGAAGAGATACTGTGTATTGAACAATATAGGGTGGATATATCATATTCCATATTATCCACAAGCATCTGGATTGAGAGAATGAATGAATGGATTGTTGAAAGAACAGTTAAGAAAGTTAAGTTCTAGTAATTCATATCAACATTGCAAGGATAATTTCTTCACTGCTTTATAGAATTTGAATAATGGTACATATGCTTCCTTTTCCTCTCTATTTGATCTCTTTAGGGCAAAGACTTAGTATTATTGCTGAGTGACATTTAAGTGAGTTTTGGGGTTCATTTAAAAATTGCTTTCCAGAATGGCTAAAACTGTTAACAGTTCCACACAATCTACATTAATATACCTACCTGCTTTCTCATAGCACTACCAACATTCATCATTTTTGTTTTTTGTCAGCTTATAAAATCTGTTGAGTGTGATATAGAACCTTGGCATCATTTCTATTTGCATTTCTCCAATTATTAGTGGGTTAGAACAATTTTCCTAGATCCCCTTCCCTATCCTTCTGAGCAGAGCATGGGATTCTGAAAAGAGAATTTAGTTGGGATGCTGTTACTGTAAACAGGTCAAGAGCACCAGGGATGAACAGATTGTGAGGGTTTCTATTCCTGGTTACCACAAATTATCTAAAATAAGCATAGTAATTTCCATAGAACTTCAATATTTCAGGCTCCTAGATGAAGTGATTATCACACAAAGCCATAGTCATAGAATTTTTGGACAGATGTTCCTTCCATAGAATCAAAAAAGTAATGTTCTTGCAAAATTATGTGGTGCTGCATTTGTAGGTATGCATTGTCTTGGCCTTTACATTGTTCCCTGGTTCCTGTAATTTTGCTTCTGAGCCAACAGGTGACTACTGTTTACAGATACGAAGTTCTGTCCCTTCCAAATTCAACACAGAGATATCTTTATTGACTGAAGAAGAACGAAGATGTGAACCAAATCTAGAAAATACAAAGCTCTGAATGGTTAGCTTTCATTGGCATGTTGGCATGGAACTCCCTTAAGAAACCAAAGCTCATTTTGATCCCCTTTTACTTAATTTGAGACAGTCTTCTGTGGTATTTAACCACATGGGTCCAAGATGACCCAGATAATCCATCAACTTTCAAAGAGAAGTACTATTGCTATACTGCACATTAGGGTTCCTTTATGCCCACTCTGCCACCAGTCTCAGGATGCATACACCAAAACAATGTATCATTCAATCCCTCACTTTGGCCCTCCCCAGGTCAAAGCTTTAGTGTGTCTTCTCTCCATAAAGACGGTATGCAATCTGCTGCATTGCTACTTAGGTCCGAGTGAAGACTGCCTCATCACCAAGCCTGAGCCTTAATTGGAAAAGGTTTATTTGTCCTCTGGGCTCGATAATCAATCATCAGATTTCACCACTTGTTTTGTGGGAATCCATTTCATCACTTGGTATAGTATATGTTATTATTCATTACCTAAGTTTGTTAACGGTGTATTTATTTGAGTGAGTCTCCCCCTAAATAAAGGCGCTTTATAATTTTTTTTAATAAAAGGTTTATTTTTACACCAGCTCTTTGCTTTCCTATGCTAACACTCCATTGAAGACTTGAAGCAGCATGCAAACGAAATTCCTGCTTACCTAGCCTTCCAGACCCAGGGATGGGGTTGTGGGAAGGGAAATAAATGCAGCTGCGTTGGCCACTCCACCAGAATTTGCTTTTTTCAGCCCTGTCAGTCACTTGCCCTTTGAGAAAGGAGAAAGAAGGCTGGTATAGATTAGGAATGGTAATGCAAAAGTTTCTACCTACTGCATTAAATTCTTTCAGAGTCATGCCAGCATTCAATTGTCAATGATTCTTCATATAAAGCAGATATTAAACTGTGCATGCCCGCTGGTGTTCGTCTAAAGTTTTGTCAACATTTTTTGGCACACAGGGTTGGCGCCTGGGGTCACCTTTTCCCTTTTTTCTGCACTGAATTTTGTTGTTTCAGTTGTTTTTTGCACTCATACATTGTAACTCAAACGGGGATTCTTTTTCCAAAAATGAAATTTGGCAGGCCATTAGTCCATAATGTGGTCGAATGCCTTTGGGGACTTTTTAAAAATGTAAATGGCCAAGATATTTAAATTTTTGAGGTTGAAAAACTGTGCACGCACTTCTAACAACTCCTTCTCCAAAGATATTTCGTATGCATATTTACTGCCCATGTGTATTATATAGCACACAGACGACACTACAGATTACTTGGGAAAATATACAAATGCCCGTTCGCAGGCTAAGTAAAGACGAAAGCACTTGGATTTGATACGTCTACTTAACTCACTGAAAGGAAAGTTGAGGCAGCTGATGACTAAGTCAAGTTGGAATCCTGAGGGCATGTCAAAAAAGGAGGACTCCTGTCTAATCTCTTATTTTTCTAGCCACACACCTCACTCTGACTGAGGACAATATGGTGCCCATAATACGACATTACATACATTTCGAAGACTTACTGTCTCTCTCTCTCTCTCTCTCTCTCTCTCTCTCTCTCTCTCTCTCTCTCTCTTTCTCTCTCTCTCTCTTTCTCTCTCTCTCTCTCTCTTTCTCTCTCTCTCTCTTTCTCTCTCTCTCTTTCTCTCTCTCTCTCTTTCTCTCTCTCTCTGTGTCTCTCTGTCTCTCTCTCTGTCTCTCTCTATCTCTGCCTCCTTCTGTCTCTCTTTCCCCCTCCCCTCTTATGTTTTCCTTTTGTTCCTGTCATTATCCGTCTCCTTTTTCTGTCTCTGTCTCTCTCAGCATATATATAAATATAACACCTAGACATGTACTTATTCAACTATCAATGTATAACAGGATGAGTGACAAGCTAGCATAGTGGGCAGAGGGGTGATTAGGTTGGTATGAGCAGAGAAAACCTTCAGTCTCTACCCTGACCTACATGAAATAGTTGAATAACCTTGGGCAAGTCACTTAACCAATCAGTATCCCAGGAAAATCTCTTAGATACTAAGTTATATGTGAGTTATTCTTTACTGATAGACTAAATTACCACGATAGGAGATTTGCATACTGATGGAAATCATGAGTTTACATGTATGTGTACATATTCACATAAACATATATTATATATATATATGTATATAGATATACAGATATACATACAGATTTGTGTGACTCTATATAGAACAGAACATAAATGCATTATAGTATATTTAATAATATAATAACCTGGTTATGATTGTGGCACAGAGTCAGGCACATGGTAAGTACTTTATGAGGGTTTTGTCCTTTGTACATGTATATTTGTCCAGCATATGTGTAGATATATAGACAGACAGACAAACAGACAGACAGATAGATAGAGAGATGGATGGATGGATGGATGGATATACAGCTCATGGGACAGATTAAATAAAGTATGAAGGAACAATCTCTTGGTATCTTTCATTCAAGACTTTGACTATGGTTTCTAGGGCCTGGCCAGGGCTGGTGAGTCTTAAATGCCAATGCTCAGTTCATCACTTGGCTCTTTTCCCAGGGGATAGTGACGTCTCTATGGCACCATCAGTGGCCAGCTTTTTGATGTTCAATGTTATGAGCCTATCCAGGGTCACTGAATGCTCATTGTTATTATCTCATTTGAAAGCAATTTTTAACAATTAGCTTCAGAAAGCATTTTATAATTTTTGTTAGCCTTTCCCAAATGGAACTTTTCATGTAATCAATTAAATCTGGCCATGGCACAGCAGGCCCTTATTAGCCAGGGCTGCTTGAGAGTCATGTCCAATCTCTCCCTTCTGGTGATTTGCAGGAACCTTCTGATGAATGTTGAGATGCTGGCAACATCTCCCAAACATCTCAGACATATTGTCTCTCTGAACCTGAACCTTTTAATGGTGGTTAAACATGTTGTCTGCTTTCGTTTCCTGTCTATCTTCATCATAAGCCAGCACCTGTTTCCAATAAATTAGTCCCCGGGCTGTATCAGCAACACCTTGGCAGCAGCTGCCACCCCTAAAAGCCAAACGCCCTGGAGGACGATACACCTGTGAACACATACACTGTTTATTTAGCTGAAAGCCAAAACTTTCAGTTACATAAAGCAATTATCTAAAGCCCAGTGCATGCCCATTATTAACACAGAATAACCTTGTTCTTAAAAACCAATAAAAATCTATTTAAAGGATTTTTCCAAATCCCATTGAAACTCATACTAAGACTGGAGTCCTGCTATTAGCCTTTGACTTAAAAGCCTAATGGTGGGCAAGGGCAGAGAGGGGGTGGCAGTGAGGTTATGGGTGAATTGGGTTACAAGGTAATATTCTTAGCTCATATTCAGAATTCAGGTCACTGGCCTGTAGATGTAAGACGTGGCCAAAAAACTTCAAGGACTGGCAAGGAAGAATAATTTGATTTTAAGAAATTTTTGTCAAGAAAAGGACTCTTGTTTTGTTCTGAGAATGCAGAAGTTAAAAAAATAATAGGTTGTTTAGTTTCCTTTAAAATATAGGAACAGTTCATTCAAGGATAACTTTCCTTTTTTAAGCATCTGAATATATGGTTCCTTGCTTTCATAAGACAGGACAGAGCAATAAAATATGAAATGATGCATCATGGTGTTTGTAGGATATAACCACAACAAAAATTAGGTGATCAGAAAGTCCTCCACAATTCTACATTGCAAAGCAAAAGATACTAATGCTCAAAAATCCAACCACATACACAATGCACATTAAATGCTATATTCTTCTTAGCACCTTATTTATGGCTGCTTGAGAAGATCATACAAATTACTCCTAGAATGAATAGAGAAAAAGAGATAGAGACATTATTGCAACTCCAAAGGTGCATGATTTCTTCTTGGAGATGATGATGTTGATTAAGAAGAAGAAGAAGAAGATTTTATAGTGCTTTAAAGTTTACAAAGTTCTTTACAAATAACTCATTACCCCCTCACAATAACTTAGAGTTATGTGTCATAATTATCCTCATGTTACAGATGAAGAAACTGAGGCAGATAGAGGTTGAGTAACTTGCCTAGGGTCATATAGTTAGAAATTGTCTGAGGCTAGATTTAAAGTCAGGTTTACCTGACAGTAGGTACAACTCTTCATCTACTGAACTGCCTAGTTGCCTCTGCCCCCTTGTCTGATCCTGCCTGTTGACATTGAACTTGCTTAGGTGAAAATGTGTTTAACACTTCCATCTGATTGCATGCAAGACTTGTGGAAAGCCTAACTAATAATCATGGCAGGTTCACAGCTCTTCAGAGTCACTGCTCATCCTCTTGTAAAGTACACTATCAGACACAGCTGAGTGGTCCAGGGCTTGTGTAAGCAACACCTTCATCACAGGATATTTATTTGTAATAATGCAGCCATCAGGAATCATCTGGGAGCTAGATTCTATAAGACCATATTTATGTTAGTGCTGGATGAAAAATACTTGCTTGAAAATGCTGCGGCATTCATGAAACATCCGGTGAAGGTAGATAAAAGGTTCAGAGTTAGAAGGAACTGTAGAATCATCTAGACCATGTAGATTCCAAAAGATAAAGTGGCCTGCTTAATTTTGTGCAGGTAGTAAGCTGTAGAGTTAGGATACGAGTCGACCTAGATGTCTTGTGAGTTTGCTCTAAATTCCCAAACTCAGTGATCCGTTTGTCTGACTGCAAAGTGAACATTCCATTGCCTATACAAGGCTATCTCCCTATGAATTTCGATGTTTTCATCACAACACTCAGTATATATGATGCATCCATTCAATGGCCTTACAATGGCGTGGCACCGTGGTTGAAAAGGGGAGGTTAGTAGAGCATAATTAATTTAGTGTTTCCTTCATAATGGAGCCCCTGATACCATATTATTCCAAGGACATTCATAGAATGATGGAATGGACCCATCCACTCTCATCACAACTCCAGATTTTCTATCATTGTGTCTGGTGGTTCCTGATTTTCCTTTGAGGGCTGACTCAGTTTCTGTCTCCTTTTTGGAGTCTTCTTGGATTCTCTCCTATCCAAGTAAAAATTATTTTTATCAAGCAAAT
>JAQQSZ010002111.1:0-14860 GCA_028646595.1 Phalanger gymnotis | reverse complement strand
GGCGTTCTCAAGCCCTGCCTCAATGACCAGAGACCATTGGTTCCCGAGCTGGCCCCTCCTAAGTCACCAATCCACACCCACACAGGTTTCACACCTGACAGGGCCCTGGGCCTGGGGCTTAGCACTTAACAGCTGAAAGTACTTCCACTCAAAAGAAACAAAAGCCATGCTAATGAGACAATTTTGCTTAACAACACATGGTGATCCATGGATTTTTCTGTATTTCAATTTTACCCTCTCATTCTAATACTTCAGGGCAATTTTCCTTAATAATTCCTTGTAATATGATATCTAGAGTCTTTTTAAAATCATAACTTTCAGGTAGTCCAACAATTCTTATATTGTGTCTTCTTGATATGTTCTCTAGATCAGTTGTTTTTCTAATGAGATGTTTTACATTCTTTTCAATTTTTTTCATTCATTTGATTTTGTTTTATTATTTCTTGGTGTCTTATGACATCACTGGCTTCCTTTTGTCCAATTCTAATTTTTAAGGAATTATTATCTTCCTTAAGTTTTTGGATCCCTTTTTTCAATTGGTCAACTTTCTTTTCATAACATTTTTGGATTACTTTCCTTTTTTCCCTAATTTTTCCTCAACCTCTCTCATTTGATTTTTAATGTCTTTTTTAAGGTCTTCCAAGAATTCTTTTTTGCTTTGTGACCATTTGACATTTTTATTTGAAGTAGGAGTGATTTTTTTTTTAATTTCACTATCTTCTTTTGAGTATGAACCCAGATCTTCTCTCTCTCCATGATAGCTATCTATGGCTAGGTTCCTTCTCCTTTGTTTACTCATTGTTAGTATTATTATTTTTTTAAGTGGCTTATATTCAAAGTTCTAGTCCTGAGGTGTGGGAATGATGCCTCAGCCTCCAGGTTTTAGATTTTATGTACTGTTGTTTTCCTCTGTCTGGGAGGCTGACCTTGAATTCTGGCACTCCTCTCCACTCCTGAGCCATGGTTAGGGCTCCAGCCACATAGTCACTGAAAATGTTCCTGCTCCCTGACGTCCTTCTTCTGGCTGCAAATATCAGCTTACCTCTCTACCCTGGAACCAAAACTAAAACCATGGATTCTGCTTAGGGTCCACAGCCAGCAGTGTGCCTGTCCCTCTGCTACAACACTTACCTGGTATGTGTTCCTTCCTCCTCACCCACAGCCCCAGCCCAGGACCTCTTCTGGTCAACACACCTATGCCTGGTGTCCAGCTACTGTAGACAGTCCTTCAATCTTCCCCTTCTCAGCTGTCTGACCCCCACACTGTCCCTGAGATGAAAGTTTCTGCTGCCCAGGTTCTTGTAGAATTCTCAAATGTAAGATACATACATATGTACATACACACGGAAATATATATTTTAAAAATTCCAACTACATAAAATTTAAAAGATTTGAATAAAACAAATGAAGATCGAATAAGAAAAAACTTATAGCTTGGAGATTATATCAAATGTTACATAAAATAGATAATAAAAGTCATTATATTAAAAAATAGAATGCCTTCAAAATTAGTAAAAATAGCAAAAATGAAATTGATATTTGATTTTTTTATCTTAAAATTCACAACCCTGAAATAAAACAAGTACTTTACACACACATAAACACACACAATTAGAGAAAGAGGGTGTATATGAAATAATTTCTACTACTTATTGCTTGGTTTTCATTTTGAGATATTAAAAACTCAACATGGTACTTTCAAATCTGACCAGATTCCTTCTGTACTTTCTCTTGTTCTTTTGTGTATTAAAAATATTTAGCAATATCCTTCCTTCCCCCTTTTTTCTGTCAGGGGGAAGGCCATCCTAGTCTCCAGCACTTAGTCAAACAAAATCCACTTTGACCACCTCTCCACATGTACCCTAAATTCAGCATCTTGAATCCATCACCTCGTCCATAAGGTTGAGAGATAGGTACCACATATCTTCTTTGGAATATAAACTCCTCAAGGGAAGAGGCTATCTTTGTTTTTGTTTATTTTGTTTTTCCAGAATTTATCACTTTGCCTGGTATATAGGACATGCTTGATAAATGATTGTTTCCTTTTTTCTTCTAATTCATGCCTCTTCTTACTATGCAACTGGAATTAAAATCATTATATATTATTTTTATCATTTAGAGATGTTTTTATATTTTGAAGCAGCTAGATGGCACAATGGGTAGTGTTTGGGGACTGGAGTTAGATGACTGGAATGTAAATTTAGCCTCAGACACTAGCTTTGTGATGCTGGGCAAGTCACTTAAACCTCTGTTTGCCTCAGTTTCCTCAGCTTCAAAATAGGGATAATTATAGCACCTCCCTCACAGGGTTTTTGTGAGGTTCTGTATTGCCATCTCAATATTAACAGTGTCAATGGTGACTATGAATGTACTGGTGTAGTTCTGAATCACAAAAATATAACAGACTCTCCATATGGAAGACAGAACCAAAACATTTATTCAAACAACAGAAAGCCAAATCCCAAAACCAGAAAACCAAATCCATCAAAGAAACAAAGAAATCCATACATAATAACAATGCAGAGGGCACTGCCCTCCCAAAGCATTCCCACAAACACTCACCTTAAAAAAGAAGGGTGGGACTTTTTTTTTTTTTTACTGTTTTCTCTTTTGGAATGCTAAGGTAATCCAGTACCTTTGAGTCTTGACTTTCAAATGTAATGGCAAGCAAAGTGGGACTTTTTGCTGTTTTTTATTTGAGTGCTTCTCAGCACTGAGGTAATCAAGTGCTTTGATGAGTCTTGTCTTTGTTTCTTTAATTTAATCAAGAGTCTTCGATGACGTGCTTAAGAAACATAAAGCTTAGTTCTTGTGGGTTTGAGTTGCACGGTTGTGATGCCCTCTGACCCTGAGAAGAGTATATAAGATCTACTGTTGGCATTCTGTTTTGGGGCTCTCACTCACTGGAAGAGTGTTGTGTGATTTAATCGGATGAGACTCTGTGTAGCCATCACAGAGCCCCCCGGCTTTGAAAACCCAAATGTTGGTGCTTCTCTCTCTCTCTGGTAACTGTGTATGTATTGCTATAGTTAGAAAGATAGAAGCCTGTCTGCTGATTTGTGTTATTTTGCTCTGTTTATATAGTTTCTATCTGTATTTGCTCTGAGGTTCAAGGTGCTTTTTCCCCAGAACTAAGTGAATGACATATGTATGTTTAATTAAAGTGAGATTTTTAACCCCTTAAAGTTGCTTTCCTTAGAAAAGCAGATCAAAGAACCAGTGTTAGTAGCCCTCCTGTGTGCTGGTGTCATTTGCCTTACACCTCCACAGCAGCTGCTAGCAACATTGTTGTTACATACAGCTAGCTGCCTGCTTGAGTGCTTCCTCTCTCTCCCTCAGCTCTAACTGCTCTGATCAACTTCTTCTGTTCTGCTCCACTCGTTCTGCTCAACCCTTTCCTGTTCCACCCATTCAGCAAGCTTGTCCCACCACAGGCTTCATGCAACTTAGGTTTCCACATAACTTAAGCAGGTCACATGGGCCTATTAATGGATGGGAAGATCTTCAAATTTACATTACAACGTCTTTCAGCCCCAAGATCTTTCTTATCCATTATATAGGTCAATGGGGCAACTGGTGTCAACAGAACTTTACAACAATATAACAGGGCTAACATAAAAAAAGCACATAAAACAATATCTTAGGGTGGGACTTGAGCACAAGCACCCCATCATTGCCCCCTCGAATGCATGGGGCCCAAAATCTTGGGGTAAGAGGCAAAGGTCCATAGCTACTTCCATAGCTTCCTCAGCTTCCATAGCTACTTCCTGCTGAAATTGGACGTAGAGCTGTCTCTGCCCCAAGAGGTGCCATTCAAGAGGTCAGTTCTTTAGATGGAATCTGGAGCTTGGTCAATGCCAAGTCCAGAGGCAACACATCACAATCTTGGCAGGGGGTGACACCCAGCTCAAGAGATCAGGCATCTGCTGGTGGAGGGTATCAAACCTTCAGAAAACAAATCTAGCAAACAAGGTGAATAGACAAAAAGCCAAAAAGAAATAAGGAGACAACAACCAGCAGCAGGTCAGCCGTGCTTCTGGAGTCCATGAACCAATTAAAAGTGCATTAATTCCTATCCTCCTTACCGCTGTGTATTTCGTTAATCCGAGCTCTACATCTAGTTTCAGCAGAAAGTAACTAGGGAGGAAGAGACGTTCACCCCTTGCCCCAGTAATACGTAAGATAGGTGCTATAAATATGAAATGCAAGATAAAATTGTGGGATTCCAACTTTCTGACCACTTCCAGTCATTTTTTGGTACCATGTTTTTCCTCATCTGCATAACATTTCTCATCTTAATAACAGCATTACATTGTCTGTTTCTATACTCAATTTTTATTAAGAACAATTTCAATTGTGGTTGAATCTATGGAAATAATTGAATGGAAAATTAAATGACAAAATATTTTAGAAGAGCAACTCAATTCTAAATGCATTTGTGATTAAAATGAGACAACTCTGATTTCAAAGGGCCAAAGAGATTTTATAGGCAGATATATTCAACACTTTCAAGTACTTTTGATTGAAAAATTGACTTAAGACAACTCAAGAAACTAATCAGAACAGAAAACACAACCCCTGGATGAGAGAAAATTAAATGCTTTGTAAAACAATTCTAATCAAAGGACTAGACATTGTATTAAAGAATACTGAGGGCCAGGGATATAGAACCCAAATACTGTTTAGTAAATGACTAAGTTTCACCTATGGTGTGCTGGTGGTTAAGTGCTGCAGGGGATATGAACTCTAGCTAAGACAAAATTCTTGCCCTTATGGGTATCACCATAGAAAAGTATAAAATATAATACAAATTGTAATGGGACTCTGGCATATAGGTTCTATACATCCACTTGCTTGGTTGATGCAACTTCTTCAGGTATATAGACTGAGAAACCTGCTTCTTAGAGAAATTGTGAAACATCTGTACATATTCCATAACCGGTTTTTGGTTTACTAACCACATAGTTATGAGGAGCATTTTTTAATTGGCTGTGTAGCCACAACTAGAGTCATCTTCAGAAAGATTGTGTCAGCTGAAGCCTAGTTTCTTTGCATCATCTGCTCCAGGGGACTTTTGTTGATTCCCTTACTCATAACATCTGGAGAGAGAAAATGCTGGAAGGGAAAGGTCTTAAGGCCTTCTCCTCTCATAGAGCTTTCTTCCAGTCTAGGTCAGGGCTATCCAAACTTAGGTTATCTTAGGGTGGCATTAAAATAAAGTAAGTACTTGATGGCTGCACCCAGAATAAACAATACAGTACATTAATAGAAAGTGGGAAAATGACAGGTCAAGGTGAAAAGTGCAAAAGCAAACACAAAACAACTAAGTTACAACACAACAGTATAAAGGTAGGTGCATACTGACTACTCTGCAGCATACAGACAGAACACATCCCATAGATTGATTGAAAATTCCATGGGATATATTCCCTTGGTAATATTGCTTAAAAACACCAAAAAAAATTGACGTCAATGAGATTATTTACTGGTGATGGAATTAAAAAATCTGATGTGCCTTCCATGCAAATTATTATTTTATTTTTTCACTCGTGAACATTAAAACCCACAGGCAGGCTGCATCTGCAGGTGGTATTTCCGGCAGCCCTGGTCTAGGTGATGGGATTTGAGACTCCAATATTGGGAGTTGCAGAGGCTGGTATGGCAGCCAGCATCACTAACCAGAGACTGGTTTTGATCTTTGCAGGTGAGGGTACCTTTACCACCCAGCTCAAGGTAGGGAAAAGAGGACCAATTCGGCTGTCATGTTATACCTGGGTTTGAACTTGGTGGAACAAATGTTATGTAGAAAGAGTGACCCCAGAAATCAAGATGGTTTTCTCATACGTTTGGTAATCATTATAGGGATTTTCTAGAAAATTTTAATAAAATTTTTTTTAAATAGTTTTACCAAGGCCTTTAAAAAACAACGTAATAAAGTGGTGGTGCACAGTCGTATACTTTTTCACAAGATTCCCCCCCCCCCCCAAAGGAGGCGCCGGGCAGGTTGCACTAACGGGAGGCTCTGCCTCTGGGGACTAACATACTACAGAAAGGAGGTAGGCGGGGGCCAGCCGGCGCTCCGCTGGCCGGGGTGGCTCCGTGGGCCTGCGGGGCCTTGCTGTGGAAACCCAGTTCGGGGTCACGCGCTGGGCCTGGCCTAGGGCTGTGACCTCGGTGTCCAGGGCAGAGTTCCAAGAAGTAGGGGGCCAAGAGCACACCCCGCGGCCGGCTTCGGGCTAAGGCGGCCGGCAGGCCCAGTCAGAGAAGAAGGCCCAGGCGGTAGACCCGCAGTTCAGCGGGCTGAGAAGGCGCCATTCGACACGAAGCCGCTAGGCCTGAGGGAAAAGGCAGCTCTCAGGCGGTACAACGAGGCTTGCAGGGGAGATGGAGCGGGTGTCGGCTCACGCGCCAGCCCTCCCCCGCCCACTCCTTTCCTTATGCCCCGCCCTTCCCCTCACGCCGTGCGGCGCCAGGCGGCGCTCCCTCAGGGTGCTGGGAGCCAGGGCTGATGCCCCGATACGCGGCCTGAGGGAGCGTGTCCGCAGCTGGCCTCGTTGTTGGTGCGCCTGCGCAGGCTGATTCACCACAAGGGCGCGCTTCTCCGCGGTTGCGGCGCGAGGCAAGGCCGCATCCTGGCCTGCCTGGGGCGGGGGCAGCAGGGAGAATTTGGCCTTGGGTCCATTCCCCGGCCTTGGGTCTCATCCCCAAGCCCGACGCGCTCCCATCCAGGCCCAGCGTAGCCGGCGAGCCCGGGGGCGGCCACGGCTGCACTGTCCTCAGGGAAGGGCGGACAGACGCTGACCCTGGGACAGCCGGGGCCACAGGCCTCTCTAGGGGTGTTGACTTGACGAGCCTCAGCCTTCCCTCTCCCACATAACTCCCCCTTATTATAAAGAAAACCAGTTAAGTTTTAAACTGAACGATAAAGCCACTGCCCGATAACTTGTAACAATCAGCATCGTCAGTCGCCTGGGAGGAGAGAAGTATGTTTTACCATCACCTGCCTGGAGAGGTAGCATAGAGTAGTGCTTTGAAGACAGGAAGCTCTGAGTTCAAGTGCTGCCTCTGACCTGTACCATCCACGAGAGTCCGTGTTCTAAGCAGCTCTCCAAGACTCTTAAGTATCAACCTGCATTGGTAGGGGAAGTTTCCTTATTTAGGAATTTCTTAAACCAATAATATTACATGCCCAGTTCTCTTTTTATTCTTGAGTCAAGGTTAGATATTCTGTATAAGAGATTCTAGTGCCCTTTGTTGTTATTTATGTAGCGATAACATGGTATTCAACTTGGAGTCTGGAAGACCTCAGTTCCATTCTAACCTCAGACTTATTGTCTCTGTGACCCCAGGCAAATCATTTAACCCCATGAAATCTGTTTCCTCATTCTCAAATGAGGGGCTTGGTTTGAATTACATATGAAGTACTTCCATTTAAAATCTATGATCTCATGTTTTTCATTACACATTTACACTTACAGTCATATATTACTGTATATGTATTATATACTGTTCTATAGGTTCTGGTTGGTTTTGCATCAGTTCAGTTTTTCCATGTTTCCCTTAATTCCCCATGTCCATAATTTCTTAGGATTCAGTGATGTTCCATCAAGTTTATATACCACAATTTGTCCAACCATTTCCTGATCAATGAGCACTTTTTTTTACTTCCAGTTTTTATTTTTCCCACTTCAAAAAAGTATTCCCACGATTAAAAAAAAAAAATCTGAGATCTCTCTCTCTATTGAAGCAGGGCCTTTTGCTACACGTGCCTGTAGCAATCCCACAGGTGATATGCGAATATATATTGTTCAGCTCTTAGATGTTCTCAGAGACAAATTACTGATTTATTACTATACTAATTATGTCTCCCACTGGATTCAAAGTCAATCAAGACTTTTATATGAAATTTTCTTATAAGTTGTTAAAATACAATATCTTTAATCAATTTATTAGCTTCTCCCTCCCCCCTTCAGTTTTATATTAACTAGATGCAAAAACTTCTTTTCCCATAAGCTTTCTCTTCTCTCTCAGTTTCACACTTTGATGTCATAGGATTATACACAGTGGTGTACTGGGAAATGTTTAACAACCATCTCTCCAAGAAGAAAATGTGCACATGACATACTTTAAAATTTAATCTGCAGACTGATAAAGTTTCCCTCACTTTCTTAAGCCTAAAACATCAACGCAACAATAAATAAAACCTTGATTTTTTACATTTGTTGATTTCTGAGGGGTTAATGCTAACACTGGCAATTTAGCAATTAACTCTTGTTGATAGCTGGCTCCATATCATCCCTGCTTAGACAAATATCCAAACCATTGGCTGTATATCTCATTAGTAATTACAAATAATACAGAGACATAAATTATTGTTTCAATAGTATGAAAAATGTCAGCCTCTAACTTGTCTGAAACTTTTGACTCTTGGCAAAACTTGGAGCCACAATCCAACCAGTTAGTCCTCTCATGCTGGCAGCTCAAGTATCTTGGGAATTCTCCTTATGATGTCTACTCCATGGAATAAGAGTTAAGTTCATTTCTCTTAGAATGTCTCTTTAGACTCTTTTGAAGATAATAGTTAACCTTGCTTCCTCAGGAGATAAATTGTGTTATTCCACTCCGAAGCCTCACATAAACTCCATCAAAGAAGTCTCTTATAGACTTTTTTTTTAACCCATGTCACTTAACTTGGTTTCTCAGAAAAAGTCTCTCTGTAATGACGGTAATGAAGCCACGCAATTTCTCACAGACTTTGTTTGAAATAAGATAATTAACTGAAATTCCCAAGATTTTATATCCTCTCTCTTGAGTACAATAAAGATTTACAAAGTTACTGTGAGAGGAATTATTTTAGCTGGATTTGCACTGTCATTTACCTCCTTGGAATATATGCCCAGTAGTGGGACCATTAGGTGAGAGATTAGGAATGGTTTTGTGAGCCTATATATTAACGTGCTTGATATATTACTATCCCCTCCAACATTAGCTTTAATAATAACAATAATATAATATTTGTAAACATATGTAAAGTTATGCAAAAGCTTATTCAAATATAGGCTTATAAATTCAAAGATGGAAGGAATCTCAGAGACCAGTCCCCTTCATTTTACTGATGAGGAATTTGAGTTCTGTATAGGTTGTGACTTTCTCAAGCTCATGAACTCTTTTGATGCTGAAATCAACCCTATGAAATAGGTAAAGAAGTTATTGTAGTTACTTTTATCTAGATTTTATGTTGTTGTCCAGTCATTTCAGTTGTGTTTGCCTTTTCCTTCTCCAGCTCATATTTACAGATGAGGAAACTGAGGCAAACAAAATTAAGTGACTTGCTCACTGGGTGTGACTACACAGCTAGTAAGTGTCTGTGGCCAGATTTGAATTCAGGATGTTGAATTTTCCTGACTCCAGGCCTAGTCACTGTGCCATCTAGCTGTTCATGTCTTGATTTTATAGGTAAGGAAATTGAACATCAAAGGTAAATGACTTGTCAAAATTCCTGTGGGCTAGTAAATAGTAAAGCCAGGTCTTCTTTTTACTATACAGACTACTTTTATAATTTAAGTCCTTCCTACCCTGCCACCCCAACACTCCAACTAAGAAGGGTAGGTACATATAAAAGGAGTTCAAATGAAAACAAATTTTGGAAAGTGTCAATCGAAGAAATATTGGGAGCTGTGTTGTGGTGGCTCTTTATTCATATTTTTAATGAAAAATACCTTGTAAGTACAAGATTTAGCCCTCTTCTCAGTTCCCTTCCCTTCACCTTTAAAACTATAAGCAAGTTCCTGTCCTGAAAATTGGTGCCTAAGGAGAGATTATGTACTGGAAGATTGGGTTGATAATAAATATGGCTTTTTTTCAGCCAAGCAAGTAGAATTGTAGTGAATTATGTAGAAACTAGTTGTTCATCCTTCATGATAAGAACAGTTCCAAATATTCTTGTCACTCTGTTATTGATAGATTGTACTAGTCTATGGGCCAAGTTGTTATTTCAGGCTTCTCTGTTAAATTCAGAATTCATCTGGAAATCTCAAGGGAGTAGGATCTCTTGAAGTATTTTTATTGTTCTTTCCATCTGTGAGGGAAAAATAATGAAAATAACTTTCTTGTAAAATGCAAAAATTTGGCTCTTCTTCCTGTTTCTACAACCATGTAGTGAAATAAGGATGGCTTGCGGAGGGATATCAATGAAATGTTTACTATGTTGTTCTAAAGGTTCAGTTTAAGATTTAAGCAAGTTTTGGAGCTATTTTTCAAATAATCCCAAACCATCTTATGTTTCCTTGCTTGCCATATTGTCAGAAAAATTGGGAAAATAATTAACATAAATAGCCTAAAAAGATGTACCACATTCATTAAGATTGGCGTTTCCCTCCTCTGTCACTATTCCAGATAAATGTATATGAACTCAAGTAGTAGAACCTATAGGAATGTAAAAAACTTTAGGAGGGCTAGAGGGTACTATGTAGAGATAAAGGAAATTCTAAATAGACAATTGTGTCATAAATTTCAATGAAAAGTGAGGATATCATTCCCACTGAGATTTTATAGACACTCTCAATTTGAAAAAAAAATGCATATTTATTATTTTCAGTTTGCTGAGTCCATCACCTCTCTTCTAGGAAGTAGGGTAGTACTTTTCATCGTGAGTCCTCTGCAGTGGTAGTTGGTTATTTTGTTATCAGTTGCAAATTCTTTTAAATTATATTGTTACTGTAAATCTTTCTGCCACTTCTACTTATTTCATTCTACATCAGTTCATAGAAATCTTCTCAAGATTCTCCAAAACTGTTCCCTTCATTATTTTTTCATAATTCATTGGTTTTACATCATGTTTCTACAACATAGCTTGGTTAGCTATTTTTCCCGATAGATGAGTACCACATAAGTGTTCTCTTCTTTGCCATCACAAAAATAATTAATATAAAATTGTTTGTACATATTTATTTCATCACACTATTATCTCTTTGGAGCATATCTTGGTAACAGAGGGTTGAAGGTTGTGTAGAGATTAATAACTTTTTTGTGCAAACTTGGAAATGCCTTTCTAGAATTTCTGCAATATTTCACAAATCCACCAAAAAGTGCCTTAAGGCATCTGTTTCTCCACAGCCTCTCCAGCATTTGCCATTTTTGCAAATTATGAGGTGGACTCTAAGAGGTGTTTTAATTTGCATTTTTCCAATTATTAGTAATTTGGAGCATTTTTCCATATGGCTATTGATAGCTTAGATTTATTTATTGCTCCTTTGAAAAATGACTTCATATCCTTTGACCGTTTATCAGTTGGGGAAAGTCTCTTATTCTTATAATTATTAATCAATTCCCTATATACCTTAGAAATAAAACCTCTATTAGAGAAAACTGTTTCAGTTTTCTCTCTATTTAGTTGTTTCTCTCCCTATTTTAGTTACATTGATTTTAATTGAGTAAAATGTTTTTATTTTTTTCTACTCAAAAATGTTGATTTTTCCTTCAATAATCCTCTATATCTTCTGTTTGGTTATGAATTCTTCTATAGATTTGATTGATAGGTAACTTATTTTTTGCTTTTTAATTAGCTTATGATATCACCTTTTATGTCTGTAACATTTATGTACAGTAACATTTAGAACACATATGGTGTGAGATATGAGTCTGTATATCATATTTTTGTCAGATTGTTTTCTGGTTTTCCCCATGTTTTGAGGGGTCAAGTGTTGGGTTCTCATGATCCTCATTTTATAGTTAAGAAAACTAAGGTAAATGGAGGTTAAATGACTTGCCTACAGCAACACAGCTAGTAAGTGTCCGAGGTCAAATTTGAACACAGTTCTTCCTGACTATAGGTCCAGCATGTATTTCTGTGGTGGGGGTATGTGTGCGTGAGTAAACTTCAAAGTACTTTATATTTCACGTGGTCATTTTTCCATCTCTTCCTACTGGATTTTTGAGGGTAACGTATAGAAATGCTGATGATTTATATGCATTTATTTTATATCCTACAACTTTGCTTAAGTTGTTATGTGTTTTAGTTTATTTATTGGTTGACCCTCTAGGGTTAAGTAAGCCATTATATCATCTGTAAAAAAATAATATTTTTCTTTTTACCTCTTCTTTATTACCTTAGTTTCTTTTTATTGCCTTCTTGTTAAAGCTAATATTTTAAACTTGTATTAAATAAAAATGATGATAATAGATATTCTTGATTGACCCTTAATCAAAACTTTTTTGTTTTTTTTGTGCATCTATGATACAATCATGTGATTTTTGTTGTTTTTGTTATTATTATGGCCAACTATGTTTATAGTATTAATAATGTTGATCCCGCCCCGAATTCTAGGTATGAAAGCGTTCTAGTTATAATGTATACTGTATGAGATATATTGCTATAGTCTGCTAAAATTTTTATTTACAGTTTTTGTATAAATATTCATTAGAGATATTGGCCTATTTTATTTCTCTTTTACCCAAAAGACTAAATTTGGTCTTGAATTTTGATATTGAGATCCATATTTGTATCATAAGATGAATTTGGCCAAACTCCTTTTTTCTTTTTTTTCCAAGAAGCTTTTGAAGAAGTAAAATTAATTGCTCCTAAATATTTAATAGAAGTCTTTGGCAAATACAGCTAGTCCCACCAAAGATCTTTCTCACCCCTCCCCCACCCATTTGAGGGCTAATTTAGAGGTTGCTCCATTTCTTTTTGTTTTTTAAAGATTGGTATATTTAAGTCCTCTTTTCTTCTTCTGTACATTTTATAGTTTATCCATGTCTCTTAGTTTGTCAGTTTTACCTGCAAATAATTTGGTGAAATTTTTTCTAATAATTTCTTACATTTCATTTGTTGTGAATCTACCTATTTCATTTTTGATACTAATAAACATATTTAGTTCTTTCCTAATGAATGAGAATAGGAGCTCTACTCATTTTTTTTCATGCTACACTATTATCTTGGCTCTGGCTCTCATTGACATGTTCTCCTTTCTCAAGTAACAGAAAGGAGACTAGCTATAAAATAGTATTTTCTTCTCAGCAGTAAAGGAGAATAACATATCTTGGCAGGGCATTTGAACATTTTATTTATTGACTTCTTATATTAGCATTACTGTCTTGCCACTGCAGGGCAGAGACCTCTGACATCAGTCCCTGTTTTGTTTCTGGTTGGTTTTGGAAATACCCATGGTGCTTCTTGTTTCATCTCTCATTATCCCAATCAGTAATAAGCTCTATCCTCTCAAAAGAATCTGAGGAGAAATTTTACTTTTTTTTCAATCCCTGCTTCTTCCCCACCTTTGACAGACAGATAGATAGACAGACACAGACACACACACACACACACACACACACACACACACACACACACACTTTTTTTTTTTCTAGCAACAGGCTTTAAAAAAAAAGCAAACCACAATGCAGGGTAATTTTGTTTGTTCAAGAGAGAATTCATTTCTGAACAACAATGAAGGAGGATAGGCATGTTTTTTCCTTGTCTCATATAATGTGACATTAGTTGATCATTCATTTTTCAGATAACGGAATAGGTTGTAAAGAAAAATGTTACAGATTACATCTATCAGTGAAATTCAATTACGCTATTATGTCCCAAGCTTGTTTGTTCACTTGGCCTAAGATCAAATTAAAACTTTAAGCCTACTTCTTCTCTGTAAGGCAATCACAACTATATTTACAAATATGTTACTTTTTTTTTTTGGTCAAGATATATTCCATGAGTAAAGTACTTTTTTATGCTTTCATCTTGGGGGGGGGCAAATTCCTTATAATGCTTTTAAAAAAATAAAACCACAGCAAAAAAATAAGTTATACAAGCAGAATATGATTCATGGGATTATATTAGAGGCTAGGTCTTTAAAACATTCTAATTAACTGGGAAGAAAACATTACAAAAGAGCAAGCTATAAACCAGAAATATATTATCTCTTTTGACATTACATGTGAGGAATGAATCAGTTCATTCTGTTTAATTAATTGTACCATATTATATTCATCTGAGCTCGTGTTATCTCCTACTTAACTTCATAAAAGCAGTCAGAGTTTTGACTAAACTCCCTAAACCCCAATATAGAAGAGTCAGAGGGGATGATTAACATATCTATGAGAACTGGAGTACAAGTTTGAACTTACAGAAACAGCAACTAAGTGACTGATGGAGTTTGGAAACAGAGGAGGAAGTCTCCTGTAGATATTTGACCATGTGAATTTACAGTCTAGGTAATTCAGACTTGACTCTAGTGGCCAAGCCTGTGTTGATATGAAGCAGCTATAGTGGAGAATAAGGAAGAGTGAGACTGGTAGCTGTGATCATTCCTTTGAAATCAGTTTTGGTATAGTAAAGGTTAACCACTCTACTGCCTTTCCTGATGGCTCTAATTGGCAAACATTTCTATATGAATTCTCTATTCCTTCTATCTGTTTCTACTTCCCAATTTGTTTTGAATAAAAACTATGACCTATATTTTATGTGACCGATATATAAAATAAAAATAATAGCTGTCATTTATATGGTTTTTCAATAATTTAGGTATGTTATGTTACATTTTTGATCCTCATATCAATGCTATTATTATCTCCACTTCACATATAAGGAAACTAAGGCTTAGAGATGTTAAATGTCTGAAGTAGGATTCAGACTGGAGTCTTCTTGATTCCAAGTTCAGCACTATATTCACTGTTCCATTTAGTTACTTGTGTTGTTTATTAATTTCTTACATTGTGACTACATAAACCTTCCCTCTTAGATTTTGACCAAAAATAAAATCAATACTCTTTGATTATGTATAGGAGGAAAAAGAGTTTTTTTTTTATTTTCACGTCTTTCCCACAGACCTGGCAGTGAGCTGAGCTGAATGAAAAAAAT
>JAQQSZ010002110.1:0-14860 GCA_028646595.1 Phalanger gymnotis | reverse complement strand
GTCTTTGCTCTTTGTGGGTTGAGAGGTCTGGTGTATGCCTCAGCTCAGTAATTCAGGATGCCGGGGCACTCTCCACTCGTCTCCTGGTCTGGTAGGTCCGCATCTGGTCTGTTCTCGCCGCGGGCTGTGCTCAGCTCCGCTCCCCTCAGCTGGGGGCTGGGAGCTCCGTGTGGGACAGACCTTACCCAGAGACCATCCAGGCTGTCCTGGGCTGGGGCCCTGCTTCCCTCTGCCACTTTGTGGGTTCTGCAGCTCTAGAATTGGTTCAGAGCCATTGTTTTACAGGTTTTTGGAGGGACTTGGTGGGGAGCTCACGCCAGTCACTGCTTCCCAGCCGCCATCTTGGCTCTGCCCCCCCTCTTAAGGAGCTTCTGTCGACATTAAGGAACTGTCCAACCCCCTAAGCTGTGGTCTCCCTTAAGCTGCATCTTCCTTAAGGGTCAGAGGAGCCTGCTTGGTGTGTTGTGTTACCTGGAATAAATGCCTTTACTTGATTTGGAGACAGCCTGAGCAAATTCTTTTGAGGTGACCTTGCCACACCATGCACTTCAAAATTTTGGGGTGCCCCTGAACCTCAACACTATTATGAATTTCTAGAAGCAAGTGCTTGGAACAAAAGAATCTGGAAGCTACCATGGGGTAAAATGTAGTAGTTTTAAAAAAGGCCATCGTGGAAGGCTTAGAGGAATAGAAGTGTATGCAGATCAGTTTTGCTGATTTTCTTTTTCTTTTTTCCCCTGAAAATATTATTTGTTACATAGCAGGGATTCTGAGGCCAGGAGGAGAGATATACTAAGGGAAATTTTGGTTTAAAAAATCAATAAAATTTATTTGTAAAAATACAATATTCATTAGAGTCCTTTCAGGAAACCAGACATTGTGTTATTTGCATTTTGCAAACAAAGTGAAACCAGGACCAGAAGTAGAGGAAGCAGAGTGATAGAGTTTGGCCTAAAATTCAATTCTTCTTACTATGTATGGCTCATGTCTACCTACTTTCTTTCTTTCTTTCTTTCTTTCTTTCTTTCTTTCTTTCTTTCTTTCTTTCTTTCTTTCTTTCTTTCTTTCTTTCTTTCTTTCTCTTTCTTTCTTTCTTTCTTTCTTTCTTTCTTTCTTTCTTTCTTTCTTTCTTTCTTTCTTTCTTTCCTTCCTTCCTTCCTTTCTTCCTTCATTGCTTCCTTTGCCTGCATATTGGACTTTGTCTTTCTTTTAATTCCATCCACCTTCCCTTTCCAAAGCTTAGAGAAACACAGAAGGAAAAAATCAAAAGTGACCTGTCCAATATGAGTGTGTCCCATGATGTTTTCCTTTTTCTTTCTCACATTGAGATAAAACTGATAATCCTGCCAATATCAAATCTCAGCTTGCATATTCCTGATCTCTAGCTTTGGAAGTTTTCCTGTAGTCTTGCAGGGAGAGAAAAGATATCTGAGGAGCTGTTTGTTTTCGTATGGTCTCCTCTTGGCTTTGACTATTCAATTGCTTAAGAGATAATAACATAAGACTCCACCATTGAGCTGAGCTGGATTTGTTTGTGGAGTCCTGAAACTCTGAGTTATTACTTTATTATTGCAGAGGTGACAAGCAAATGGAAAAGAAAGAAAAAGAATGAATGAAAGGAAGATATGCTGAGTAAAAGGGGAGAAGGAACAAAATGAATAAATAGAAAGCTTTAGGTAAGGGAGGTTCCCATAAAATAGAGCTATTCTTAAAATAAGAGGCCAGCATGAATCAATTAAGCCTATTGAATTTAAAGTTAATCTGTGTATACACATGCAAAGTGGGAAGAGGAGGCAAAAATCCTGGTAACTAGTAAAGCTTGCTTTTGCCAGAATTTTTCTCAGTAGAGGTGTTTTTCTGTGTTTTTTTTTTAAACTTAATTTTATTTCCTTCCTGAATCATCCAAAAAATTGCCTCAGTTTTCTATTTCCTTTTATGGTTTCAATTCAATTCAACAAAAATTATTAGAACATTGTATTAGAGATGGGAAAAAATTAGATTTGGGGTTCCCTTCTCTGCCTTCATGGAGATTTCTTTCTAGTAGGGGAAAATATACTGGAAAAACTATAATAATTGATAAAAATATTTGAGAGATGCCAAAAAAATGTTATTTGAACTCTAGAGGAAGTTTGTCACCAAGAAGCAGGATCAAAAAAGAATTCATGGAGTTCCCCTTGGAGTTAGGCTTCAAAAGATGGGGAGGAATTCAGTAGGAAAAGTCAATGAATTCAGTTCAAAAACAATTAATTAAATACCTACTATATGTGAAATGCACCATCATTGGTAATACAAAAATAATATTTAAAAATAGTCCCCATGCTCAAGAATTTTCCATTCTGCTGGAGGGGAAAAAAGAGGAGAGAAGGTAATCCAGGATTAAGTACAACATGAACAAAGTCACAGAGGTGAGAAATACTGGGCATATTTTGGGGATGAGAGAATAGCTTAATCTTGCTACATTATATGATGTATAGAAGAGAGTTATATAACATTAAGGTAAAAAGATGAGGACTTCAGAAGTCTCCATACCCCAGTAAATGAGAAGATGCCTCAGGAAGGTTTAAATCCCAGGATTCAGGTTACAAAAATAAGAGCTGCACTAAAAGTCAAAAACTCCCTTTCCTTCAGGCAGAGAGTTTGAGTATCAACCAGTCCAAGAAATTATAGCATGCTCAGTAGCCAGACCCCAGGAAAACCATGTCTTCCTCCAGATGAGCTAAACCAGGTTGAAGGTAACCAGGAGGCCTCAAACCCATCCATGAGTGAGAGGAGTGTCTATCCCAAGCATGTGAAGACTTCTCCCAATGGAATAGGCAGATGAGAGCAACTTCTTCGAATGGTCAAGAAAGTGGCTCGTGCTGTTAATATGATTAAAGATCTTCTCTGCCCATTTAATAGGCCTTAGGTGGAGTTTGTTAAGGGAAGTTTGATTGGGGAGGTTTGTTCCTAGACAGGCCCACCCCCTTTTGCCAACAAGGTGTTAAGCCGATGCCCATATCCTTTTGCTGATTAGGTGTGAAGCCTTCAGGCCCTAAGAAGGGATCTATCTATCTATCTATCTATCTATCTATCTATCTATCTATCTATCATCTATCTATCCTGAGCGTAGCCATTAAGCTGAGAGAGAGAACTGGAAGGGCTGAGAGAGAGGACTGCAGAGACACAGAATCTGAGAACTGGAAGAGACAGAGAAGAGAACAAGAAGGGCTAAGAGAGAGAGAGAGATGGAAAGACAGAGAGAGAGAACTGCAAGGGCTCTGAGAACTGCAAGGGATTTCAGAACTGTAAGCTCTTAGAACTGAGGGAAGAGAGGATGCAGGCAACAGACCGTTAGGATTCATGAGTGTGTATTTACAGGGAAGGCCGTAGCAGAGGGGAAGGTTATAGGATGGCTTGGCTCCTTGCTGTCATGTTGTGTTTTAATCTCCTTGCTGTTACATTGAAGTAGACTTACTGGTTTTGAGATACAATTGTTGCTATGTTGAATTGGAATTACTGGCTTTGGGATTTGCTCCTCTGGTGTCTGAATAAATCTTTCACTACTTCTACAGAGTGTCTTATATTTTGCGATTCCAAACTGTACAGGCATATTCACGGTCACCATCAATATCATGAATCTTGCCTATTCTACTGAGAAGAGTCTTCACATACTTGGGGTAGATAACTCGCTAACTCACCCATGGTTTGAGGCCTGTTGGTTAGCTTCAACCTGGTTTAGCCCACCTGGGAGAAGGGATGGTTTTACCAGGTAGTAGCAGTAGCAGCAACAGGTATAGCAACAGTAGTAGTACTTGTAGTAGTAATGATAGTAGTAGTATTAGCATTAGTAGCAGTAGTTGTATTAGTAATAGTAGTAGTAGTGGTGATGATGATAATGATAATGATAATAATAACTCTGCAGTTGACAGACAATCCCTATGGAGCCTGGAGCTTTGGGGTTTCTACAATATACTCACTAAACACTTTCAAATTGTGAACATGGCCACATTACCCCAAACTCCTCTAACTTTCAATTTAGTCGCCTACCCTAAACTCAGCCCTCCTCAGGTAATCAAAACAAAAAAAATATATTTTTGATTGATTGATTTCTTTGGCATTTTCCAACTTTTATCTGAATGGAATAATAAAAGGTTTTTTGTAATTGAGAAATTAGGGAACCTGCACCATAATAGTCCTGGAAGTGTGTCAGGAGGACACCTTTTGCAATAGAGGGTGATTAAATGTAGTCTAGCCAACAGCATTTTTAAAAAGGAGATGTATGATTATGTAAATGTATGTATGTGTGTATGTGTGTAAGTGTTTAAAGTATATGTATGTGTATATCTATGTATATACATGTACATACACATATATGTACACATATGTATGTGTACGTATAACTACATGTAATTGTGTATATATGTATGTGTATAAATACACATATGTATGTGTATAAATGTATGTATACACATACGCATGCACATACACACATACATATACATATATACATGTGCATGTACATATATACATACATACCCCCCCACATATATATATGCGCACATACACATACACATATATATATGTGTATATATATGTATATATATACACATATATATACATATATAAAACCTATTTATATATATAACCTTCACACTTAATCATAGCCTTCTTGGCAGCAAGGAGGAAGCGGAAAAAAGAATGAAGAAAAAAGTGCATAGCAGAGAACAAAAGAAAACTTACAAGGTATTAAAGAAAAAATGGACAACTTGGAATACAATGTGTAGTATTTTTTATATAGGCTTTCTTGATTTCCTGAAATGTAAATTTATTGCTGTATATTTTGAATCTTCTTACAGTCTGCTGTGCACATGGCAATACTTTTCTGATTTTGTATTTGTTTTTAGTATTTAAGTTTATAATGTTTCTTTTTCTTTTCTTATTGTGTATTTATCTTAGTATTTAAGTTTAAAATAAATTAATAGAAATAAAAATAAACAAATAAAAGGGAGTTTTGACACTGTGAGTTCCCTACACAGTTGAAATCACAGGTCCCACCCATCCTCCTCCCACCCCCACATCCCCCAACAAAAGCCAAAGTTAGTTCAACATCAAAAGACTGATAACATCTAATCAGAGCTTTAAACCTTCCACATGACATGGTCTGGGAGTTAGGGGAGGGGGTGGTGGTTCAATTAGCCTGTCCTCCAAACAACATGTTCTTCCTCTAGTTTGTTCTAGTGAATATATTTATTAAATTGCTATTACCAAGTCATAGTGGTAATCTATTCAGTGCACTTGGAAAACAGTCATGAAGAATGTAATGTACTTTTCTTGAAATAAGTAAGGTCCCAAGTGGACCATTAACCTTTTAAAATGCACTGAGCTCTACAAAGAGCAAATGGTGGCACCATGAGCTGTCTAGGAACCTTTCCAAAACCTGGGGTATGAAGAGAGGTTACACAGAAACTTTCAACTTGTATGAGAAGTTGGGATCAAAACAATATGGTATATGGGTGTGTGTGTGTGTGTGTGTGAGAGAGAGAGAGAGAGAGAGATAATTTTGCATGTGTATTTCTGGGAAAAACCTATGCTCAGTGTGTGACTGATGTTAGATCATGGTTGCTCATTCTCAGGCTTCAGAGTACAAGTCTTACATGTATACTACTACATGCCTGATGTGGTATAAATATCATACAGACTGACCAAAAGGATTCATGTTTAGTAGCACACATCACTGCTCCATTCCATGATCTGTGAAGAACTGGATAGAATGAAATTATTTTACAGTCTAGTTTTCTGGAGCCAAGAATTATCTATTGCATATGGAAGCTTCATCCACATTTGTAAAATATTTATGAACATTTCAATATTGGGATGAATTTTTGATCTTACTAACATAGGTACTCCTTTCATCCATTCCTTCTCGTTCTGTGTGGTTCTTTGCCATGCCCTCCCATCAGTAGGACATGACTGAAAAATAACTGAATATCATCAATTCTTCATCAGAATTCTTTCTAATAGGTACACAGAGGTGTTATGGTAATTAGGGTGAGGCTTTTTTTTTTTTTTACTGTTTTCTTTTTTGGAATTCTGAGGTAATTAAGTACCTTTCATGAATTTTGCCTTTCAAATGCAATGGCAAGCAAAGTAGACTTTATATTGTCTTAGTTTCTTTGACTGAATCAAGAGTCTTTGACCTGCTTAAGAAACAAGAAAGGCTAGTTCACATAGGATTGAGTCCCATGGTCCTGATGCCCTCTGACTCTGAGAAGGGTATATAACATCTGAAGTCGGCATTTTGTTTTGGGGCTATCACTCACTGGAAGAGTGTCACATTATTTGACTAGACGAGACTCTGGGTAGCTGTTGTTAAGAGTCCCCTGGCTTTGAAAAACCTAGATGTTGCTGCTTCTCTGGTAACTATGTTTTGTGATTTGGTCTGTTTATATTGTCTCTGTTTGTAATTTCTGTTTGTGTTTGCTCTGAAGTTCAGAGTGCCTGCTTTTCCCTCTGAACTAAGTGAACGGTAAATATATATTTAATTAAAGTAAGATTGTTAACCCCTTAAAGTTGCTTTCCTTAGAAAAGCAGATCAAAGAACCTCTGTGCTAGCAACATTCCAGTATGCTTTTGTTAGTGGTCTCTCACCCACAATAGCTGCTAGCAATATTGTTGTTACAAGAAGTCTTCCTCTAGACATTTTAAAATTTCATAGATACGAGGGCAGGACTCAAGATATCAATATTTTGCCTCTTGCTTTCTACATGACTAGTCAACATCTGTCTTCCAAAATTTCTTACTCTAATGTTTCATTCTAGTATAGAATAATCACTTTGGTGGCTAAGACTTGAGACAAGGAGGCCAAAGAGGAGTCTATTACGATGGTGGCTATATGACTGGAAATGCATATATACATATCTATGTATATCTACGCATTTTGTTCTGAGAGTCAGAATATACCAAAACAAATCAATCAAACAAGGGGAAATATTTCTCATTGGTAAGTGTTGGGGGCAGCTAGATGGCATATTGGATAGAGTGCCAGGTTTGGAGTCAGGAAAACTCTTCTTGAGTTAAAATCTGGCCTTAGACACTTACTAGCTATGTGACTCTGGGCAAGTCATTTAACCCTTTTGCCTCAGCTTCCTCATCTATAAAACAAGCTGGAGAAGGAAAAGGCAAATCACTCCAGTATCTTTGCCAAAAACACCCAAAAAGGGTCACGGAGAGTTGAACACAACTGAAATATGACTAAACAAGTGCTGAATAGAATGTAGGCTGGGGGTGGGGGTGGAGGATTGGGTTCAGGATATAACTTGATAAGAAATGATGATGAGAATTCTTTTCTCCCTTTCCTGTAGTGCAATAGATGAAACCCTACAGTTAAGCTATAGAAATTTGCTAAATTCCAACCAAGTGATAGATGTGAGCAAGCTAAAGAAGCTATTTTTCCCCCTAGATATCCTTTTCTTAGATCCCGATGCTCATTTCTGATTTTATGGAAGGTGACTTTTCCTGGGCTGATTCAATACTATGAGAAAATTATCTTCAGCTTGAAGCTACAGAAAAATTGAAAGAACTCTTGTTACTTTGTGTTTTACCAAATCCACTTAAACATGAAAGGAGGGTGGAACAAACATTTATTAAGTTCCTACCACACTTCAGACACATTACGTTAAGTGCTTTTGCATTTTTTTTATTTGATACTCACAAAAATCCTGGAAAATAGGTGTTGTTATGACCCTCATTTTACAGTTAAAAAAACCCGAAGCAGACAGAGGTTAAGGGACTTGCCCAGGGTCACAGAGCTAGCAGGTGTAGGGGTCTGAAGCCAGATTTGGAATGAGACCTTCCTGATTCCAGATCCAGCTCTCTGTCTGCTGAGCCATCTAGCTGCTTCTGTGGGACATGAAACCATGGTTTCACAGTTTGTTTTTAGTATAGTAAGCCGTGCTCCCAAAATATCGTAATTCCAATAAAATGGATGACATAATTTTATTATTTTTCATTATTTATTAAATTTAGTTGGTGAGAAATAGAGGCTCATGCAACTCACTCTAAAGGATTTTTTAAAAATCTGATACATGTACATTTATAAGTCTCCCATTGTGAGAGATAACTTGGTACAATGCATAGAAGACTGGACTTGGATACAAGAAGAACTGAATTCACTTACTGGTCCTGTGACCCTGGGTAAGTTTTCTATTCTCTCACCGCTCCACTTTCCTCATCTGTAAAATGGGAATGATAATGGCACTTACCTCACAAGGTTTGTGCAAGGATTAAATAATATAAAAATGCAAAGTGTTTTGTAAGCTTTAAAGTACTTTAGGAAAGTTAGGTTTTTTATTCTCATTATCATTATAAGAAGACAAGACTGAAAGATATATAGAGGGGGTACTGAGTTTCATGGAAATCTATGAAATTTAAAGTAAGCATGGCAAGAAGAATGAAGAAATGACAGGTGAAGAAGAGGAAAGAGATATAGCGTAGGAGAAAAATGTATTTTGAAAGTATATTTATTATACATTTTAACAGATAGGTACAGCCAAACATATTAGTCAGTTTTAAACTAGACTTCTTTAAAGCTGACACCATCTTTCATCAGCATAAATCAATCTCATGTGTTTTTTCCCCCTGAAAGTGATAAATGCAAAACACAAATCCAAGGACCTTTTTCTTCTCCACCCTTCCCCACTCTCACCGATAGATTGAGCTGAATCTTTCCAGATAATTATAAATCCAGAGCCCAGCCCAGGCAGCACAGTAGCTTGCATTCCAGCTTCCAGCCCATTCCAGCCCATGTTCCAGTTGTACTGAAGTATTCTGGAGCTAATATGTATTTATTCTAGTTCATAGGGTTAGGATGTTTGCTCCACCTTCTCTCCAATGTGTCTTCTAACAACTCTCCATCAGCCCTTGGGTTCCAGCAGAGTATATTAATTGAAAATTGAACATCTGTTTCAACAGGAAAGTACCAAATACTTGGCTGTATTAGAGAGGGGTAGAGCACGAAGTTTAGTTTGTTCCTGAATTTAAATCTGGCCCATAAAACCAGCTGGCAAGGGGCTCAAACCAAGGGAAGCAAAATTAGATTTTCCCCTTCATCTGTCATTCTTTGTTTGAAATGTGGAGTGTTGCTCAAAAAGCAAAGCCTTGTATTGTTTAGGTTGTTTGGGAACTGATGTAATGTGTCCTAGGCCATGGAATTATAGAATTGTCATTAAGGTTACACCCTTTACGTATTTTGGGAGTTTTCTTTGAGCTGAACCTATATTAAAGACTTTCCTGTGGCCAAAAGTTCATTTAAAACAAAAGAGAAGCTTAAACAAGCTACCAGATTAAGAAAATTCATTTTAAAAAATGTATATACTCAATTCAATATCTTAAACTGAAACTTCCCCCCACCTCCTAGTCCCTCCATCCTTGTGTTTTCACTCCTCTAACTTTTCTTAATGACTACACCATTCTCCTAGGCTTTCAGTGAATGAATAAAATATATATTAAGCACTTACAATGTGCCAGGCACTGTGCTAAGCATCGGGGAAACAAAGGGACAGTCTCCACAGCTGACCTTTCTTAAATGTACTTTTATTTTCCTCAATTAGCTTATGAGTTCCTTCAAAGCAGTTAGCAGGTTGGATGACGAGGTTCAGGAGTACTTTGCGTATATCAGCCGTCTCCTGACCATTGAGGCTTTCACTCTTTCCTCTCCCTCATGTTATAAATATAGCCAGCTCTAAGGTCTTATTACTTCTGCTTGTATCACATCTTTGTCATGTGTCACCTCCACTCTATTCCTGTTGTAACTATCTTGCTTCAGGGCCTCACCTCTTCTTACCTATTTAGAAAGCTTTCTAATTAGTCTTTTCACCTCCAATCTATCCTTTCCACAATCCATCTACTGTAGTTTTCCTAATGCAGTGATATGTTCATATTACATAGTGATTAAAAAAAAGAAATTGAGACAAAACCCTCTTAGAGGATTAATTGATTGGTGTGACCTTTGATCTATACAAAATGTGGCCAGAGGACTTCACTGACTTCCTGAATGTGAAAGCTATAATGAACAGCAGTTATACAATGCCATATGACTACCAGACTCATCACAAAGGAATCTCCTTTCTGGGCCCTCTTCAGCATGTAAGCCACTGACTGTGTCCTTCTGGGAACCTCCTACAATACTAATTTGGGCCACTGTGAAGCACTAGGCACGGGCATGAGGAGAAACTATCTTCTCGCACAAAAACTCTTTGCCTTTTCCCTTGTGAAGATCCCATAATGAAGCCCTAGACTAAAAACTGGATAGCTCATAGCATCTATGACTATAAATGAATATTATCACTCTTACTGTTGTACCAGTGAGTAAAGGGAAGAATGAGGAAGAGTAGGAAAGCAGTAGTCAACTGGATGTGGACTTTCTTGATGTTTTTATTTCCATCGCTTCTCCAAAGATACTGGCCAATCCCTTAGCTGGTTAGAGTAGGTTATGACACGGGTCATATTCCTAGAGAATCTGTGTTCACTTTAACATTCGTTTGACATCCGTTCCTGTATATGCATTTCTCTTCTCCTCCAGTGTTCCTTCCTGTTGTCTTGTTTTGAACTCACTATGGGGTGATATATAACTGTGAAGAGAATTGTGATTTTCTTTTAATTGATATGATAATGAATATACAAATAATTTAGATTTTTCAGAATGCCTCTTCTGGATTAGGAGTCAGACTTGCAATACAGCTTGAAATGATCAAAACCTTAACAATGTTCTTATAATCGCTGCATTCCTGTACCCGTGTGTCTTAAGTGAAGCAAATCAAAGATTATAGAACCTGTTCCCATCACAGAACTCTGGGCCTGCACCCCACTAAGTAATGCCCCCTAAAGACTTGACTACAGAATTGTCGTATTGTCCTCCACTTGTGGACTTGCTATGAGAAACAACTCAGGCCCTGGGAAATGATTGTTTGTAATCCACCTCCCCCCCCCCTCCCCCCCGCCTCCACTCCCTTACCACTTGCAATTTATGTATATAATCTCTGTCTTTACTACAGCAAGGTAGAATTCTGAACAAGAAAATTCCAAATTTGCAATCTGTTCCTTATAACTAAACTAATTAATTAAACCACTACCTGATTACTGGCATTTTGTCCCTGGCCTGCTGTTTTGTCATTAGAGACTGGCTAAAATCCTGCTAACAGTAACTATCCCAGGGTCATCCTAGCAATATATTTGAGAAGTGAGACTTGATCCCAGGTTTTCCTGATTTCAAGAATTCTCCGTCTACTATACCACACTACTCTCTTCTTTCAAGAAGCTCATAATAGGGGAGGTAGAACATATTGGCAGATAAATTAATTCATGATATTCAAAATAAATATCTAATGATGGACAAGGGGGTAATCAGGAAGGGCCCCTTGAAGCAGGCAGCTCTTGACCTAAGCCTTAAACACAGCTAGCTTTTCTGAGAGTTGCAAATCATCAACGAGAATATTCCAGGCATGGGGGACAGCCTGTGTCAAAGTACAGAGAGGGTAAAATGACCAATCTTTATTTTGAAACTGAACTGACGATATGCTGACACATTTTCTAGTCTCATAAACTTTGCCCCAAAGCGAATCCCCAAACTAAGTGAATACAACTCAATCCCAGAGTGTAGCAAATCTCTGGAGGTGTGATATAGTCCAGAGAGTTGCTGTTCCTAGTGGACAGAGGTCAAAAGCATCAGGGTACCATCAGGCATAGACTGTGGCTCAGGGATAATCCTGCCCAGGAGACTGAGAAGAATCAGTTGTATGGTTATACAGGTAAAAAGAGAATCATGACTGAGCTGTGTCAGAAAAACCCAGATAAGATAAAATTTCCAGAACAAGTAGAAGTCAACAGTGTCATATGCTGCAGAGATATTGAGAAATGTGAGCATTAAGAAAAAAATACTGGATTTAACAAGGCTATCCACTGCATCTTGCACCATCACCAGTTGTCTTGATTCTGTCCTGCCACTGAACTGTGATGACTTAGGAGGAGAGAGTGAGGCTAACAACTTCCTGTAATTCTGCCTCATTTAAATCCAACTTATGCACAGGTGAAAAGACATAACCCATACCAATTTACCATTTTTACCTATCTCAAAGTCCTGTGGTGGCAGGCAAGTGATGAAGCAGTAGATGTGGATACCTTGAGAGCTGCAGTCATAACCCCGCACTCAGGCAGGCCAGGCCTTAGAGTCATCATCTCACTGGAAGCAGCAATGGGATTTGGCAGCACCCTGCCTGTCTGAGCAGTTTTTAAAGGATCAAACTGCTCACCTCCTGGTGTGAGGAAGGGGCTAGAAAAGGTGCCCTAAAAATTGTCTGCTTACCCAACCCTAGCCTGATTACCACGATAGGTGGAGATCCCGCCCTATGGTTGAAATACACACAAAAAATGTACAAAAATGTCTGCAAAGACAATTCCACTCACCATCAGCACACGGAATGTGCGTACATTTATAGAAAACAAACTGTCCAGTAGACCTGAAAGACGAACAACTGTTGTTGCAAGAGAACTCAGCAGGTATCACATCTAAATAGCAGCCCTGAGTGAAACAAGGCTGGCAAGTGAAGGCCAGCTTACTGAAGTTGGAGCTGGATAAATGTTTTTCTGGCATGGCCACAGTGAAGGGGAGCACCATGAAGCTGGTATAGGTTTTGCAATCAAAACTAATGTAGTCAACAAGCTTGTTTGCCTGCCAAAAGGAAGGCTCATGACAATGTGATTGCCACTTGCAGGAAAACATCATGACACCATGAGGAACCCTGATGAGGTCAAAGAAAAATTTTATGAAGACCTGGAGATCCTTCTCATCAATATGCCAAAAGAGGACGAGCTTATAATTATGGGTGACTTTAATGCTAGAGTAGGTTCAGACTACCATGCTTGGCAGAAAGTCCTATGGAGAAATGGCATTGGAAACAGCAACAACAATGGTCACTTACTACTGAAGACTTGTGCATCCCATTATGTTCTCATTACCAACACTATCTTGCATTTACCTAAATGCAAAAAATTTTGTGGATGCACCCTTGCAGCAAAAATTGGCATTTAGTAGACTATGTGATTGTAAGGAGGAGAGACAGACAGGGTGTGGGAGTGATGAAGGCAATGTGTGTCAAGTGCTGAGCTGATCATAGAATTATCCTTTCGAAGCCAAATACTTTCATTCAACAAAAGTAATGTCCCCAAGACAAAAAGACTACCAGAAGGATTAATGTCAGCAGATTAGAGCTCTTCTCTGAGAGCGAATAGTTTATTGCTAACTTGGAGGGAAAGTTGAGCCAACATACAGTTGGCAACAGTGGAGCAGAAAATGAGTGGCAGCTTTCAGAGACTTGGTGTATAGCACTGCATTTGCTCATCTTGGTCAGAACACTTGCAAACATCAAGACAGTTTTGATGAAAATGATGGGGAAATTCAGGAGTTGCTAAGTGAGAAATGAGAACTCCCCATGGTTTACCAGCAGGATAGTTCATCCATCTCTAAGAAGGGAGTACTTAATTCTGTCAAAAGTAACGCATAAAAGGTTATGTTGTTTTTGTCATTCATTCTTTTTTTTTCTTTTTTAATTATTATTTATTTAATATTTTTAGTTTTCAGGATTGATTTTCACAAGAGTTTGAATTACAAATTTTTTCCTCATTTCTACCCTCCCTCCCACTCCAAGATGGCATATATTCTGATTGCCCTGTTCCCCAGACAGCCCTCCCTTCTGTCACACTACCTCCCCCCACCCCAATTCCCTTTTCCCTTACTTTCTTGTAGGGCAACATAGATTTCTATGCCCCATTGCCTGTATATCTTATTTCCTAGTTGCATGCAAAAACTTTTTTTTGAACATCTGCTTTTAAAACTTTGAGTTCCACATTCTCTCCCCTCCTCCCTCCCCACCCACCTTCCCTAAGAAGGCAAGCAATTCAATATAGGCCACATGTGTATCATTATTCAAAACGCTTCCACAGTACTCATGTTGTGAAAGACTGTATTTTTCTCCTTCCTATCCTATCCCCCTTTATTCATTTTTCTCCCTTGACCCTGTCCCTTTTTGAAACTGTTTGCTTTTGATTACCTCCTCCCCTATCTGCCCTCCCTTCCATCATCCCCCCCCCCCCATTTTTGTATCCTTCCTCCTTTCCTGTGGGGTAAGATACCCAGTTGAGTGTGTACGTTATTCCCTCCTCAGGTCAAATTGGATGACAGAAAGATTCACTCAATCTTCCTCACCTGGCCCCTCTTCCCTTCCAACAGAACTGCTTTTTCTTGCCACTTTTATGTGAGATAATTTACCCCATTCTATCTCTCCCTTTCTCCCTCTCTCAATATATTCCTTTCTCATCCCTTAATTTGACTTTACTTTTTAGATATTATCCCTTCATATTCAACTCACCCTGTGCCCTCTGTCTATATGTATGTATGTATGTATGTATGTATGTATGTATGTATGTATGTATGTATGTATATTCCCTTCAGCTACCCTAATATTGAGGTCTCATGCATTACACACATCGTCTTTCCATGTAGGAATGTAAACAAAATAGTTCAACTTTACTAAGTCCCTTGTGATTTCTCTTTCTTGTTTACCTTTTCATGCTTTTCTTGATTCTTGTGTTTGAAAGTCAAATTTTCTATTTAGCTCTGGTCTTTTCACTGAGAAAGCTTGAAAGTCCTCTATTTCATTGAAAATCCATACTTTTGATTTGGAACATGATACTCAGTTTTGCTGGGTAAGTGATTCTTGGTTTTAATCCTAGCTCCATTGACCTCCAGAATGTCATATTCCAAGCCCTTTAATCCCTTAATGTAGAAGCTGTTAGATCTTGTGTTATCCTGATTGTGTTTCCACAATAT
>JAQQSZ010002109.1:0-14861 GCA_028646595.1 Phalanger gymnotis | reverse complement strand
TTTTTTTTTTACTAATTCATATGCAGTCTCTGAGCCTGGTCTGAATTAATAAAATTCTACAGGACTATTTTGGGAAAACAAGACTACACCCGTGATTTTACTGGCACAGGGAGTTGGAGGAGACTCCCTTGATGAATGCAGATGGGCATTTGCTCAGTAACTGACTAGTCTTCACAAGCTGGTGAGGTGGGCTGCACAGGGTCACCAGGCCAGCAGATCAGGCTTTGAATGCAGGTCTGCCTGCCTAGAAACTAGCTCTCCATCCACCAAGCCATGTAGCCTGTTAGTGCTTTAGAACTCGAAATTAAATATTTTGTAGGACAGCCAATATTTGGAATCATTTCAGAGCCTTGGGTTCAAGTTCCAGCTATGGGCCTTTGGCAAATTCCTTTCCCTCTCTGAGCTTCACTGTCCTCATTTGTAAAAATGAGGTGGTACGGATTCCATTCCAGCTCTGACCTTCTACGAATGTGGGAAAGAGCTATTCTGGCTAAAAATAGACCAAAGCATATAGCAGAAAAGCAAGCCCAGGCAGAGTGTTTCCTTTTCTGTGGCTAAATGGAATATTCTGTCTCTCTCTGGAGGCCACAGATCCCAGACAGTCCTGGTTTTGAGAAAAGACTTTGGATCAGACAGAGGAATACCTGTTATCAGCCTTTGTAAAAGTCAAAGGGGGTCGCACAACTGAGAAGATGTTGTCACTGAAGTATCCTCCAGTAACAATAATTAATAATAATAATGATAATGATAATAATATCAGGAGCTGAATGAAACCACCTTAGAACCTAGGAGTCAGGCTCCCTAAACCAACTCAGCCCAGGTTCTCCTTCACAAGACTATGCGGCCCAGGGCTCAGGCAAGGAGATGAGACGGGCGTCTGTGTGGTCTCCCCACATGGTCAGAGGGCCAGGCCCTCTGTCTAGGTTGGTTACTACTCTCCAAACACAAGGCAATCAGGTAATGTGGAAGATCAGCCCCACCAGACGTATGGATCACAAACAGCAGAGACAATTAACATTGGCTGGGGCAATGGTTTGTTTCTAAATCTTCTCCTGCCAAAGACGACATCTTGTATTTGTGGTCTTTCCTTTCCTCTCTTTCTGGCCATCTTGAGGCTACCTTCAGTTGCCTCAGGAGACCCCCAAACAATTCCATGCAGAGGGGGCCTGGGGCACTATGGCTAGTCCTCAGTCATCGCTTCCTTCACTTTCTACTAATAGCTACAGTCTCATGGACACCATTGGACACCATGATGCTTAAGTTCCAGGACAAAGACTCGGAAACACTGTGAGACTGGAGAGATTATAAGTGTAGCTAAACATGTTTAGGCCTCTGAAGCTGTCCATGTTACATGGGTGAATCCACAGAATTTGAATTTGAATTCAGAATTTGAGGGTCTCCTCTCTCTCTCCCTCCCTCCCTCCCTCTCCCTCTCCCTCTCTCTCTCTCCCTTCCCCCCCTCTCCCCCCCCTCTCTTTTTCTCTCTCCCCCCCCCCAATATCTGCTGTCTTCAAGGATGGTGTTACTGATGTCAATTAACAGAAGGACACCATATTTGGGAAAGGACAAACATCTCTCCACACTATTTGCAGAAGAAGATGCTTCCATGATTCGAAGCTCTAGCTTCTGGTTACACAACATACACATGGAAAGTGGTTCTTTTCTTCCTGCTCCACAGATAAGTAAGGAAGGTTAAGTGAATTTTGGGATGTCTCGCAATGAAGAATAATGGAAAACCAGGCAGCTATGAACAAGAATAATGTTCGAGATGCTATCGTCTGCTGTGTCCATTACACTTTGCTGGTTTCAAAGGGACTTCGCACACATGACCTCATTTATTCCTCACAGCGGCCCTGTGAGGGAGACAGGGCCGGAATAATTATCTCCATTTAACAGGTGAGGAAACCGAGTCTCAGAAAGATTAAGCGGCTCATCCTATTCCACTCAGCTGGCATGTGGTGCCCAAACAAAGACCCAGCTGGATTCCTGGATGAGAGATTAAAGAATCTTTCCACCAGATGACTCTAGTACTAATTAACCTAAGATGCTGTTGGTAACCAAAGCGGGCCAGGTGTGCCGCGGCATAAATTCCTGCCACTCTTACTTTGTATAAATTGAGAAAATGGAGAGCATTTCCCGCTGTAAGCTTGAGCTGTATCAGTTCTCTATTCCGCTGATCAATATTCTCCAGAAACTGAACGTTCTCAATCTTCAGCTGCTGAAAATCGACATCATGGAGCGCCTCTCCAACCTCTTCCTTCTACAACTCAGAAAAAAAGAGATGGCTAGTGACCATTCTGGTGGTGACTTCTATTACCCACAATCTGGTGAATAAATTAAATTATCAATATTTTCTTGGTGAATATAAGTAATCTTGGAAATACATTTGGTGTAGATATTTCTATCCTTGAAAGCTCAGGAAAGGAAGTTCCTAAAATTTACTGTGATGGAAAACCTTGTTTAAAATAAAATCAGGTGAGTCTCAGACTGGTTCTCAAGGCCCCAGCAGCTGCCTGGATGGTAGAATGTTGGTCCTAAGGTGGAGCCTGCTAGTCCTTGGCAGCTGGCTAGTGAGCTCGGAATGGCCAGAGTCACTGAGACCCAGTGAAAGGCACTTCTCAGAAGGGAGGAGTAGTGACCGGAGGCTCTCCCACACATCCTTGGCTGGCCAGACAATAAGGACCTGGAGGGAGCTGCCCAATGACCTGCCTATTCAGCAGCCTCCCCATTCTCCTGGGAGTCTTTCCTGCCCTCCAGGAGGCTAAAAGAGGAGTAACAGGTTACTGTTTCATGTTTTAGATATTTGTCCATCCATACTTAAGAGTCTTTTGTATTTAACGCATTTTGTGTGTGTGGTGGAAGAAATAAATAGCCTCATGCAGTTGAGTAACTTTTCTAGAAGGGCCTCTCTGATCCTTTTTGGGGAGATTACGTTTAAGGAAGTTTTCCTGGAATAACTCCAAATGGGGGCATTTTGAGACAGAGAGCACAAAAACCCCTGATCCCTCCCTTTGGGGCAAGTGCCCCCAGGACTGAGCCCAGTCTGCATGAGGCCAGGATAGAAGCCCCTGGGTGGGAAAGCAACACCCCAAGGCCACAGCCTTCGAGTAATCAATACATTCGTGTGTGTATACATATATACACACACATATATATGCACACACACATAATTTTTATGCCTAACACCTCAATATGCCAACCCCACCCCCCGCTCTCCTAGGACACATTTCTCAGTCCATTCAGATACTCACAGAAACAAAAAAATCTTATCTAAGACACTGCTATGTACTCCCATTACATACCTGTTTCAACTGCATCAGAATTTTTTTCTTCTGGACTTTGAGAGAAAGGTTTTTCAAACGTAATTTATCCTTCAGAGCATCCTTTAAAACAAAAAATGTATGTTTTTCCCTTTTTTCCCCTTTCCCTTCTCCTCACGCAAACCTTGAACTCAGACCATGACGCTCAGCCCGCTTTATTTTGAGACACGGGTCATTCTATCCACAAGGTCACAGTCATACTTTTGGCCAAGAAAATCTGCCTCAGACTCATTTTTAGGTTCCACTGCACAGAAGACGGTCCTGCCTCAATTCTAGCAAGAGGCTGGGTTGTCGAACCTCTTGAGAGTCTTGGGAGCAAAAGGACTTTGGTTCTTCAGACACTTCCCATCAGCCTTCCTGAAGCAGGTCTCCCAGGTCCCCCTTGTGACATTCTAGGAATTTATTAGCTACAGACAGTACACAAAAAGCTCTCTATTCCCCGTGGCCTTCCCAGTTGAAGATAAATTTCCCCAGTGTCAACTGAAAACGGGGTAAGGAAGAGAAGAAAGCAGAAAGAGCAGATACTTTGCCTGTCCATACCCCATGTGGTTTTTAGGCTAAAAATTCAAAATCTACCTACCTTTATCAAAAAAAAAAGGTCTCGTATCTTTAAAGAAATAAGAGCCACATTGTTGGATCAGAGGTATTACATAAATAATAATTTAGATTTATGAAGTATAAACTGGTTGGAGTTTGCAATGGGAAGAGCCCTGGGGCTTGGAGGTGGAAGAGCTAGGTTTCAGTCTCACCTCCGGGGCTGGAGCAGATCACACCACTTCGCTAAGTCTCAGTTTTTTCCTCTCTAAAATGGGGTCCTGGACTTGCCGTGGTCCGTATTGCTCATGACAATGTTTGGCGGTCATTATGTCAGACGTGTACATGTCTTGCTGAGGTCACGGTGCCACAGGTGCCGCTGTCCTTGTGACTGCTGTGCACACTCCTCCCTCCCACCCCCCAAGGGCCCCATCGAGCTCACCCTGCGAATATTCCTGTCCTCCACGTACTTCAGCACCCTCTGAGTGGCCACGGCACTACCACGCTTGTGGGATATCGTATTCATAATCTCCTTCTCAAAGTCCTGCACAGCCTTTTTAATGTCAGCCCATCGGATTTCAGCCTCTTCTATGATAGCCTAGAAAAAGTCAGGCCAGAGCAAAGAGGTCTGAGGTTCTGCATGGCATCGGGCACATTGCTTCTCTTCATGGGTGCAGGCTCCGTGTGCCCCTGAGAGGGGCTGGCCAGCTGCTCCCTGACCTTAGCGCACCACCCAAGCTGTCTACTCCCCCAGCCTCTACCCCGAGAATCAGTAACTCGCTTAAAGTTAAAAAAACAAACCAACCATGAATTGCCTACTATGTGTAAGACACTCTACTCCCTTCACGTGTCAACTTAAGTACTGCTTGTCAGACAAAGCCTTCTCTAGTATTCCCAATTGTCAGTAGTCTAGATTCTTCAAAGCATCTTGAATTTATCTACAAAGTACATGTCAAATCCCCTGGCAGAAGAATTTCCCCAGAACTTTCTCCTTGTGGGAACTTCCCCCAAATAACCTAGACCTTGCCCTGGTGGTCATCATAATGGAGTTCTCATTAAGAAACAGGACTGGGGCATCTCCCCCTTGTATTCTAGAGGGGATGGAGGAAGATGAGCACAGCCTTTTGAGGCATGTCCTCCACACTGGCTCTACCATGGCAGCATTTCAGCTCTGCCATAAAAATAAGCACACGCCCCAAATACTGAAGAAATCATGGACAGCCTAAAAGCACTGAGATAGAAAGTGGTACAAACTGTGCAGCTGGCCTAAAAGAAACTGAGGAATGTAGTTCTCAGCTTCTCCTTTTGGAAAAGCCTGTGCTTGCAGGGGTAATACTGACTCAAGGTAAACTCTAGGGTCTCTTAAATACATGATAACAAAGGACAACAGGTGAAGAGCAGGACAGATGGAGAGAGTGGGGAAGGGAAGCTAGCCTAAGAAAAATGGAGTCCATATAAATGTTATTAGTCATGGTGAATTTTTTGCAAGCCTAATGTTCTGGGGGAAATAACAGTAAGTGGTATCAGCCTATATGATGGTCCTTCAAGGTTGAGACAAAGACAGGCAGCTAAGAGACAAAATCAGGAAGACCCAAGTTCAAATCCAGTCTCAGACTGGGTCACTTAACCTCTGCTTACCTCAGTATCTGTAAAATGGGGATCATAGCACCCAACTCCCAGGGTTGTTGTGAAGATCAAATGAGATCATATTTGTAAAGTGTTTTACAAACCAAAAGTAGTAGATATAACTATCGTTAGCTAGTATTATATATTTCTATATGTTTATAAATAAGGCAAGTGCACTGAAGTCAAAGCAGCCTCTAAAACAGGTGCATCACAAACCTTGTTAGTACACTGCTCACAATCTTGATTTCTTGCAGACCCCATCCTATTTGATTAGTCATAGCTACTTCTATTGACAGGAATTAATGTTTAGGAGCAGAATCTCCTAAAAGAGAGGATGAGTTAGGAATAAAATTAGATAATTATCCCTTGACAGTCTAGGATTTCTTATTCACCAGGATCCTGCAATAGGTGAAGATGAAGGAGCTCTCCAAGGAAGTGGCTTGCTAGCAGTAACCCTCATGATAACCTCACATAGGAGACCTGTCTCCAGGGCAGCTGAAGAAACCAAAGAGACAACTTCACAGAGAGGGCAGGTGGTGAGAGGTCACTGTTCAGGAGTATCCAAGGTTGTTCTTGTAAAGTCTTTAACAAACCACCTTCCTGAGCGCTGCCTTCCAGAGCCCAAGGATGACTTCCCCATCCTGCTCCCTACGCTCCAAAGATGCTACCTCCCAAAAGCATCACCATTCTCCCAGTCACCTTGAATTTATTTTGACCCAGCCCTCTCTCCTTCAGGATCTTTTAAGTCACTGAATCCTGGCAATTCTTCCTTTAAATTTTTTTGGTTCATTTCTCCTCTTCCCTCAACTTCTAAATCCTTCCAAAAACTTCCTTTCTGATTCTAGCCTCTGCCCCTCAGAACTGCCCTTCATTTGATGCATCTACATGAGTGCATGCAGCCCTCTTCACAGAACAAATCCCCTTAATAAAAGGATTTGTTCTGTCAAACTTGGACTCAGTCCAAAGGCTGTACTCAAGGACCTAAAAGGCCACATCTGGCCTCAAGGCCACAGGCTCCGCACCCCTGGACACCTTTGTTAACTGGTACTTTTGTTTGGTCTCTCCTCCGCTCAAACCTCAAGTGGTTTCTTCTGTTCTGTTGTGTGCAGGCTGGACTCTCTGCCCACCATAAGCTGGCCCCAGCCTCCCTATCTAAATTTATTCCTCCCACCCCAGCTCCCCAATATGCTCTCCTTAAGTAGGCCAGTCTCCTCACTGTCCCAGGAACATACCACACAGTCCCTTCATTTGTGCTTCTCCTTGCCTGGAGTGAATGTGTTCCTGTCCCTTCTGACTGGCCAAATCCTACTTCTTCAGGCCAGGGCTCCAGTCTCCCTCCTCTGGGATGCCTTCCTTGACCACCCTGGCCCTCATGGATTTTGCTCTTCCCTAAGCTCCAATGTCTGTATCACACACATTACCATTTAATTATAAACTGTACTGCGTTGTTCCTGATTGTTTCATGTGGGTTAGTCTGGTCTCTCCGACCAGGCCATATGTTTTTTGAAGGCAGAGATTACTTGGTGAGTGTTTGCTGAACAACAGGCTCTGGTTCCCCCCAGAGCCCTGATCTCATAATGTGGAATTCTCTCCCTCCACTGCTCAGCCTCCTGGCCTCCTTCCAGACTCAATTCAGATTCCACCTTGTGCCAGAGGCCTTTCCTGGTCCCTCTCTGGCCCTCCTTGCCAGGGCCTTCCCCCTATACCATCTCTCATTCACACAGTAGACATCTTGCACGTACAGAGTTGTTTGCATGTTATCTCCCACCTTAGGCTACCTAGGCTCCTAGAGGCCAAAGACTGCTGTCTGCCTTTCTTTACAGCCCGAGAACTTAGCACTGCATATAGTAGGTGCTTAATAAATGCTTATTGATTAACTAATGGGTGCCAAATAAACATCTGCCTTTGTAATTGATTAGTTAATTAGCAATAATGCAGAAGAGAAGTGTACTGACTATTCTGGGGAAGGTGATACCTCGTGCCGCTGAAGTTCCCGCTCAGAATTTGCCCTCAGTTGCCTCGTTTCCTCTTTGATGTCTTCTAGCTCCCGCAGGGCCAGGTTGCATTTTTGATCCACCGTGAGGACTATCAGACGATCTGTGGTCACCCGGGATTTGGATTTCCGCCTGCCCCGGAACTGTTAGGTAAGAAAGTCATGACATCATCAGGTAGGAAGCGGTCAGAGGAGCGGATAAATAAATGAGCAGCTGGATCCTGGAGCTCCGCAAGAGGAGGACCCAAAATGGGAACTCCAGCCCAGCTGAAGAGGTAAAAGAGGTGCGATGGAAAACACTACCTTGGTGTTCTCCAAAGAAAAGTTCAGAAAAATAAAAAGGCCACGAAGCTCTATCTGGACTAACACAGGGCCCCAGGCTCTGAGGCTCAAAGGTAAACTGTGTGGGGGCCAAGAATGCAGTTACAACCTCTTCTAGTGCCTTTCCTTCCCGCCATCCATGTATTCACAGTAATAGTGAGAAGCAGGACATACATGTTGAGGAAGGCTCTCTCCTATGGAAAGGACTAGCCAGTAACTAAAAAAATCCTCTTTCACACCAATTGGGAAAGCAAAGGAAGGGAGACATGAAAGTCAGTGCAGGGAAAAAAAGACAAGGCAGCTTCTCGGAAGAAGTGGTGAGCTACTAAGCAGATAGGGAATCGTATCTAAACATACGAATGAAAGGGTACAAACATCTCTCACTACAGTAAGTACCTGTGTAAAGTCCGTTGCCATTTTAAAATCTGACATGCGTGGGAAGCGCTGATCTCGAGGCTCCAGCTTATTGTAATATTTTTCAAACATCTCAGTTTCGACTTTGAGAGAAGAGTTTCCATAGCTGCAAAAATGGTGGATGACTGAATAAATCTTGCTGTTCACTTACTCTTGAGCCAAAAAGAATGGTGTTCAGTGTCTAGCTTACTTAAAGAGCCACAAAATTCAGAGGCTGGCTGTCAAACTATGGCTTATTACTAAGATAAGACTATAGGTTTCACCTTGAAATTTCCACTATGTCAAATGTAAATCCACCCAACTACTACATTTTTGCAATTACCCACTTAGCACAACCTTCAGACATTTCCCCTGGTTTATGTGTTTTTTCTCAGTTATTTTATTTCCAGCACCCAACAGATGGAATAATCTACTGGAAATTCATTATAAACAGAAGCAGGTTTGCAACAGATGGTTCTTAAAAAGTTTGAGATGACAAACGATACTCATCACGTTCCTGCCTGAATGCTGGCTTTCTAACCTTCTCAAGGGCAAAGACATAAGCTTATGCCAGCATTGGGGGTACTTCTACTATTGCCTTGTTAGAGATGGTAGAATTTGTTACATCAGTTACAAAGACATTTGTAAGGCCCGTGCTGGGTGCAGAACACCTCTGTTAAGTGTGGAGGGGGATACCAAGATAAAAAAGAAGGCATCTGCCCCCACCCCTAGCCCACCTGCCCCACCCTCAAAAGTTCCCAAACTAGGAGCTAGAAAGAAAAACAGGGCAAATCACTAGATTTTTCTCCCACTGTGGAATTTTAGGAATAGTGTAGGGGAATTGACATTTGACAGCCTCCCCCTAGCTCAGAAGACCCAGAATCTAATCACAAGGTGCTGTTAACAAGGTGTTAAAAGATACCTTGATCCTTTTGTGATGTGACCTTTCTCTGGTAGAAGTAAAGGGAATAACTTCATCTGGACAAGCAAAAAATTAAATCCTCTTTTGACAGCCTTAAATAGCTAATCCCTACAGGCAGCGGCTCAGTTAGAGGGAGTTCCAAGCCAAGAGGCAGAAGTGGGAGAGGAATGAGACCCATGAAAGGGAACCATTCTTTAGGAGGACAGAGTTTCTCTCTTCTCTCTCAAATGTATTGCTTTGAAGTGGAGCCACTTGACAGGCAAGAGACACTGAATCCATAAGATGGCAGAGAGCATACTCCAGATAAACACATACAAAGGGAGGTCGTCTCATGAGAAAGAAGCAGCTTCACAGAACAGAATCCCTGGGAACAGAAAAGAATGCTAGCTATGAAGAAAGAAGATCCTATAAACCCAGCTAAGCAACCCATCCAGCAGAGACAATGAGCCAAAAAGGAAGTTAATGAGGAGTCTACAAAGGCAGAAGGGACTTCCAGATCCTCCAATAGTACCAACAGTGGTAAGATGCTTTCATCAGATGCCTAAATGTCATGTACTTCACTACTACTGCCCCCTAAGTTTGAGCCTACTCTTCCAATGACGCTGTGTGAGAACGAATGTGCCCAGGTTTATGGAGGGATGTTTTGTAGCTACTATTCCTTACAATGCCATTTACTTACTCCTTACTACTAGTACTATTTACTACATTTACTTGCTATGCCATTTTAGTAAATGCCTTTACTAAGAGTTAATTGTGTGTACTGGCTGATTGTTAATGGGAAACCTACCAGTAGGGGCTCATGAGCTACAGTGTTAAAAGTACAAACCCACGGGGTTATCCCCAGAACCTGGGCACCCAACCCTCAAGTCTGAATGAAAGTTGGAGTAGCCCCAGAAGGATTAATACACTAAAAATAGAAACTCAACTCTTCTTTCTTCAACATCACATAACTTTGCCAGGGTACCTAAATTGTGATCGGACTGTACATTCCACCTTGTTCTTTCTATTCTAGCTTCACTTCCTGCCTTTCATGGTCTTGACCCTACAGTCCATGGGTTCTTAACATCGGGTCCTAGGACAGATTTTAGGGGGCTTGTGAACTTAGATGAGAAAAAAAATTACATTTTTATGTTTTCATTGACCTGTAAATGAAACTTAGCATCTCCTTCAATTATTTAAAAACATTATTCTGATAAGGGGTCTATAGGTTTCACCAGACTGCCACAGGGATCTGTAATACAAAAGAAAGCTAAAAACCCCTGCTGCAGTAAAACATTTCAAAAAGCCTCTGTCTTCTACCCTTAAATCCTTTACTCTCTTGTCTTTTCATTTTCCCTCACCCACTAATCCCCACTTCTAGGCGATATCACCCCCTAGCTCACAGTTGCCAAGTGCTACTGGAATAAGTCTTGAAACTGTGTTTCCTGCATCCCCTTCAAATTCATGTTTTCTAACCTCAGTTGGGTCTTTACTGCTGCGTGGCAATCCTTATATTATTTCCTATCACACTCCCCCACAGCTGCTCTTCTAAACTTTCTCTCTCTCCTCAAGGCTTCAGCTCTATTCCCACTTGCCATTCTTGGCGAAGAACCACACAGCTTATTTTATGGCATAATCAGTTCTTCTGTCTGCTTCAGGCCAATCATGGGTGCTGACTCAGCATTAAAGGGCTTCGGCACTTTGGGGATGTTGAAACAATCCCTTTATTCACTGAGAAGCAGGAGGAGCTATAGATCTTTAGGAATTGCCTCATCATCCCCAAAGCATTCAAGTCTTTGAGTTCTGAGTCAGCACTCATGATTCGCCAGAAGCAGGCAGAACAGCTCTGTGTATGCCTTGTTACCCTAAGACTGTGGCTGCCTATTATCTCCCACCCTGCCTACCTCAAAACTTGAACTATGTCCTCCTTCTCTCCATTCTAAAAGAGAAGAAGTACTCTTTCCTACTTGCCAAGGCTAACCTGTTCCACTTCTACGCTTAATCTCAACCTCCCAACTCATACACACATCTCTTGTGGGACCTTGCTCCACCAATCCTTCCCTTTCCCTAATTTTCAGTCCCTTCCCCTCTACCTAAAAACACCTTTTATTTTACCCTGCCATACCTTATACTATCCTCATATATCTCTCCTTCCTTTGTGGGATAAATTTCTAGAAAGAACAATCTATACTAGCTAACTGTCTCAATTTTCCACCATCCATTTAATGTTTAATCCCCTGAGATCTGGCTTTCATTCCCATCACTTTATTGTAATAACCTTTCCAAGGTTACCAGTGAATTTTTTTAAAAATTATTTTTGATATCTTGTTTTACAACACTTACATTCCCTAATGTATTCCTTCCCCTTCTCCATTATCTTCTCAGAAATCTATCCCTTAAAGAATAACTATTGGGCAAAACTAACATATCAGAAAAGTCTGGCTTTATCTGCAATGTTGCATATCCATAGTCCCCCCACCCCTGTGTAGAAAAGAAGGAGGTGCAGCAGTGAAAAAACCAGGGCAGAAGACCAAGACCAAAGGGAAGCTAGCAAATTCAATCACTCTGACTGAGTCCAGCAACAGTCTATGAAACTCAATCCAAACCTGGGTCAAGAACATGTGAAACACAGACCAGGAGGACGGTGAAAACAATTCTCCTTAAATCATGCCACTTTGGAAGCACTGGAAACTTGTAGAACCCCAGACTGAGCTGTGACAGCAGCAAAAGCTCAGGCCAGGCATCCCCCCAGAAATGAGCAAAGCTCAAAATTAACATAAAATCCAAAGTCAAGAAGGAAGCTGGAAAAATGAGAAAATACAAAAAGAACCTGACCATAAAGAACTACTACAGTAACAGCTCAAGAAACAGAGAAGACAATCACTTGAAAATATCTACGAGCAAAGCCTCAGAGAAAAATGCAGACTGGACAAAAGCCCAATAAGAATTTCTAGAACAGACAAAGCAAGAGCTAAAGAAAAGATTTTTAAGAGAGTAAATAAATTAGGAAGGAGGAGGAAATGTGATATGAAAATATGTGATAAATTGATAAGAGCAGAAGACGAAACAAATGGAAAAAGAAAGGAGAGCTATGCAAAAAAAAAAAAAAGTCATGGAAAGACAATTAACATTACTGAAGAAAATATCTCCCTAAAAATCATAACTGGCCAAATGGAAGCTAATGACTCCACGAAACATCAAGAAATAATCAACTTCTCTATTTCTTTTGATGGTTGAGCATCCACGTATCCAGCTGAAATCATCTTTGACTCTTCTCTCTTCCTTACTTGCTCCTCCCCCAACATTCCAAAATCCTTTTTGGCTTAGAAATTTGGTTATCATTAAAAGACATCATTGAAGTACATATTTCTCTTCAAACTTTCAAGGTCCAAATGCTTCTCAATTGTCTGTCTTTTGCCTTCATACAACATACTGTCACTTTTGTTGGGTAGATAATTTTGAGTGTGTAGTCCACAGCATACATTAGCACAAAATAGATTTATGATTTCGTCAATTAAGAACTCTCTGGTGGAGTCTGAAACCCATCTAAAACTTCGTAGATATGTCTTAAAGAGTATTACCCAAGGCTCAAGAGTGAGGAAGTGATTTGTTCATGGTCACTAAGAGAATATCTTTTAGCAGCAGGGATATAAACCCAATTTTTCCTTGACCAGGTCCAGTATTCTCATCATAGTACCTCCTGTGGCTTATGCCATAACACAATCGACTGCAAAGTTCCTACCTCCAGGATTTTTCTTGAATCTATTGTATACTCTATAATTACAATGCCACCACCCACTGGTAGGCTTCCACCTTCTGAAGAATGAAATTGCCCTTAAAGCAAGTCAAGAAATAATTAACTGCTCTGCTTTGGCTGGAGTGAGAGAGCTCTAGCGGATGTCTGGATAACTGAAGTCCTCATCGCTAGTATACCATGCCTCTGATCCAGGCTTGTGTTTTGTTTTCAAAGCTGCTCACCTATTTCCTCTTCCGACCCAGGTGATCAGTAGCTCATCATCCAAATACCTTCTGCCATGTTTCACACCTCTTGGATTTCCTCACATTAGTACATACTCTTAAGACAGAATGCTACACTTCACCATCACTTCTCTACCTAGGCTATTTCTCTGCCAGAGGCATTCCAGGTATGGGTGTCACCCCATCATATCGCCATGACATCTAACAGGTGAAATTGGTCTCCTTGTATTAGGACCTCTATTTAATTGGATTCGCTTTTAGCAGGTATTTATTAAGCACTTACTATGTATTAGGGGCTATGCTAGATGTTGAGGATGCAAAGACAAAAACTAATAGTTCCTGCCCTCAAGGAGCTTACATGGGGTGGGGAGGGGCAACAACATGTAACACATAAGTAAAGAGAAAAATACATAAAATTAAAGTACTTTCATGGGAGATGAACGTGGGCATTAACAATGAGAAGAATCAGAAATGGCCTCTTAAAAAGATGGCACTTGAGTCAAGCAAGATTAGGGATTCCAAAGAGACAGAGGGGAAGAGAGCATCTCAGGAAAAGGGGACACCTTGTGAGAGGAAACATTAGTAGGAGATGGAATGTTGTATAAGAGAATAGCAAATAAGCTAATTAGGCTAAAATGCAGAATAAATAACAGGGAACTAGTATGAAGTCATCCTGGAAGGTAAGTGATTATAAAGGTTTTAAATGTCAACCAGAAGGATTATGGCCATAGGGAGACAGTGAACTTCTTTAACAGGAAAGTTACATGGTCGGACCTGGGTTTTAAGAATATCAATTTGATGGCTAACATAACAAAACAAGAAAATACGAAATGCTGCAGAAGATTTGGGAAAATTGGAACACTAAGGCATTGTTGGTGGACTTATGAATTGATCCAACCATTCTGGAGAGCAATTTGGAATTATGCCCAAAGGGCTGTAAAACTGTGCATACCCTTTGACCCAGCAATACCACTTCAAGGTCTGTATCCCAAACAGATCATAAAAATGGGAAACGGACCCACATGTACAAAAATATTTTTAGCAGCTCTTTTTGTGGTGGCAAAGAATTGGAAATTGAAGGAATGTCCATCAATTGGAGAATGGCTGAACAAGTTGTGGTATATGAATGTAATGGAATACTATTGTGATATAAGAAATGAGGAGGAGGCAGACTTCAGAAAAACCCGGAAAGACTTATATGAATTGATGCTGAGTGAAGTGACCAGAACCAGGAGAACATTGTACACAGTAATAGCCATGGTGCAATGACTGTCTTTAAGAGACTTGGCTCTTCTCAGAGGATCTAAAAGACAACTCCTAAAGACTCATGATGGAAAATGCTATCTACATCCAGAGAAAAAACTTTGGAGGCTGAATGCAGATGGAAGCATATTATTTGCTCTCCTTTTCGTTCGTTGTTTTGTTTTGTCTTTCTTGTGGTTCATCCCATTAGTTCTAATTCTTCTTTATATCATGAGTAATGTGAAAATGTTTAATATGAATGCATAAGTAGAGCCTATATCAGATTGTATACTGTCTTGGGGAAGGGAGAGAAGAGGAAGGGGCAGAAAACTTTAAACTCAAAATCTTATGGAAGTGCTGCGGGACTGAGCTTGCAGTTCGGCCACCGCCCCTGGGGCAGCGGAGGTGGGGCAGCTTTAAAACTACAGCTGCAGTTGCTTCTGGCCCAAGGCCTACCTGGTGGGAGGAATTAAGTGGCAGATCAGAGCAGGAGCGAACAGCCTGCTGAAGATTTAAGCCCAGTCCGGGTAGGGGGTTCTTGGGGAAGGAGGAG
>JAQQSZ010002108.1:0-14862 GCA_028646595.1 Phalanger gymnotis | reverse complement strand
GGAAGAGTGGAGAGAATTTGGAACTCAAAGTTTTAAAAACAGACGTTCAAAAACAAAAAGTTTTTGCATGCAACTAGGAAATAAGATACGCAGGCAATGGGGCACAGAAATTTATCTTGCCCTACAAGAGAAGAAGGGAAAAGGGGATGGGAGGGGAGTGGGGTGACAGAAAGCAGGGCTGACTGGGGAATGAGGCAACCAGAATATATGCCATCTTGGAGTGGACAGGAGGGAAGAAATGGGGAGAAAATTCATAATTCAAACTCTTGTGAAAATCAATGCTGAAAACTAAACACAGTAAATAAATAAAATTAAATTTAAAAAAAAAGTGTTCCAAGGAACCACAGTATCACAAAGAACTATAGTATCACATAGATCATAGAATATAATATTCCAAAAGACAAAGGCTAACAGCCAAGAATAACTTTCCGTGAAATAATAATAAATCTAATGCTATAGGGAAAAAATGGATCATTAATGGAACAGAAGACTTTCAAGTACTCTTGATAAAAAAAATCCAAAGGTGAATAGGAATTGTGAAATATAAACAAAAGATTCAAGAGAACTTAGAAGGGTAGAGCAATTTTTAGGGCTGTAGAATGACAAAGGGCTAACATGAGAAGCAACAAGGGTCCCACCAGATCCTAAACATCTTCAAAGGGTATTGAGGGAGTTAATTAACAACAGTGGACTTGGGGATCAACTGGTTCTGTTCTAAGGAAAAAATGAGGGTAAAGGGAATATTCTATTGTAGAAAGGAGGAAGAAGATAGTGGAATTTATCATTTCTCACAATTAAGGTTCATGAGAATAAGAGTATACAAACATGAACGAAGGGGTGGAAAGAGTGGGATCATTCTTATTTGAACAAGGAGGGATAGTCTCACACACACACAAACACACACACACACACACATCCAATCATGTCATCCTCATATTCAATAAACTACAGGGGCTTGCTATCACCTCCAGGATGAAATAAAAAAATCCTCTGTTGTTCAAAGTCCTTTATAGCCTGGCCCCCCTACGCTTCTTATCTTTCCAACGTTCTACATCATACACCAACACCCCCATACATACTCTCTGAATCAGTGACAGTGGCCTCCTTGCTATTCCTGGAAGAAGATACTTCATCTCTTGCCTCCAGATATTTTGTCTGGCTGTGTCCTATGCCTGGAAAGCTCTCCCTCCTTGCTTCACTGCCTTCAAGTTCCAGCAAAAATCTCAACTTCGGGGGCAGCCAGGTGGTGCTGTGAGTAGAGCACCAGCCCTGGAGTCAGGGGGGACCTGAGTTCAAAGCCAGCCTCAGACACTTGACACATTTACCAGCTGTGTGACCTTAAGCAAGTCACTTAACCCCAATTGCCCTGCCTTCCCCCCTGCAAAAAAAAAGAAAAAGAAAAAGGAAAAAAAAAAGAAAAAAAATCTCAACTTCTACAGGAAGCCTTCCCCAATCCCTCTTAATTCTAGTGCCTTCCTTCTGTTCAGTATTTCCTATCTATCTTCTATATAGTTGTTTGTATATATTTGTTTGCTTGTTGTAACCCTCATTTGTTTGTGAGCTCCTTCAGGGCAAAGGCTTGTCTTCTGCTTCTTTTTTTTTATCCCCAGAACTTAGCAAAGTACCTGACACATAGTGCTTAATAAATGTTTACTAATTGACTGGAATGCATCTAAGCTCCTTGAGGATAGGGACTGTCTCACTTATGTATCTTCATTCTCAACACCTAGTAGGGTCAGGCACAGAATGACACTGAATAAACGATTGTTCGTTAATTTGTTAACGCCAGAATGGCTCTATTCTAATGATTTTGGGATGTGGATATTGAATTTCAACATAACTGCAGTTGAAATGAGGGTTTATTTTTTTATTTACAGATTATACAGCTTTATGAAAACCACATGGGTGGACAGTCTTGAGTTCTCCCCTGGAAGACCTCCACTTAGGTAGGTGGGCTTGCTCAATCAATACAGGAGGACACAGACAAGAATGACATGAGATACACAGGCAGCAAGGGGCTGTGATCTGCATCAGGGAAGGCACTGTCCAGGCAGATGAGATCACAGATCGCTTTCTTTGTATTCCCAGAACTGAACATAGTGCCTGGGAAACAGTAAGCACTTAATAAATGATTACTCACAAACACACATCTATCAAACTTTACAGAGAAAATGGAAGGGACAGGAAGATAATCATGGCAAGGGACGAATCATAAGCAAAACTCCCAAAGAGAGGATTACAAGGAAATAAGGAAAAGCAAACAACTAGAAACTAAGGTGGTACCCATCATTTGGAGAATGGATGAACAAAGTGTGGTACATGAATGCAACGGAATATTACTACACTGTAAGAAATGATAAAAGATAATTTCAGAGAATCCTAGGAAGAAGGAATTGATACAGAATAAAAGAGACAGAAAGAGCAATTTATACGATAATAGTGCCATTAAAAAAAAAACAACCAATTTCGCAAGACTTGACAATTCTGATCAAAGCCAACTGCATCTCCAGAAGACCTATAATGAGGCAAAGTTCACCAGCCTCCTCACAGAGAAGTGACAGACTCAAAGTGCAAGGACATACATTTCTGGACATATCCATTGGTGTGGGTGTTTGCTTAACTATGCTTATCTGTTATAAGGTATTTTTGCCGTTGTTTTTAATTAGGGTATGGAGACTGAAGGGAAGTTTGGTGATGATAAAGAAAAAAAGGTCATTTAAAAATCTTCAAAAGTCCAAAGAAAAGTAAAGAACATGAGCAGGACAATTTCGAAAGTAACAAGCTGAGTTATTAATACTTTTTTTTTCAAAGCAAGTGGCATAGAATAGTTACCCTTTCATATACAATCCTCTTTTTGTATTCTTTGTATATAGGAATGATCATTTTTTCAGTGTTTAAAAGTTTGGAATATAAAAAAAATTTAATTTTATATATGGAATCAGGTTTTTACGTTTAAAATGAAACCACCACAAAACTTCAATTATCCAGAATCCTTAGGGGGAATAAGTCATTCTATATAAGTGAATTTCCTAAACAATTACAGATTACTAATTTTACAAAACTAAACTTTTATTTAACAGCTTAATTTTTGAAACTGGATTTTATCTTAGATGGAAATTCTTCTAAAATGCATTACAAAATACATATTTCCCTGCCTTCTTCAAGAATATTAATCATAATTTCTTAATGATTTGGGATTATAATTATGAATACCAATCATACATTATGTTTGTCATTGCTGTTCAGTTGTTTCAGTCATATGTGATTCTTCATGACCCCGTCTGGAATTTTCTTGGCAAAAATACTGGAGTGGTTCACTATTTCCTTTTCTAACTCATTTTATAGATTAGGAAACTGAGGCAAACAGGGTTAAGTGACTTGTCCAGGGTCACACAGCTACTACATGTCTGCGGCCAAATTTGAACTCAAGAAGATAAGTTGCCCGGACTCTATCCAGTGCACCACCTAGCTGCACATTATAAACCTAGTATAATTGTATCATATTGTGCTTTTAATACAGTGATGCCCTTGGAATCTATTTAAGTATTTAAAGGTGTATATTCCTAGACTGTAGTAAATGAATCCAGATTGCTGTGTTTTTTGCTTTTTATAGTTTTTCTCTCCCCTTCCTTGTTATCAGTGTAAGCTTTCAGTAGGAAATCCTTACCTTACCTTTCTTTTATTTGCTATGAGCTTAGAAGTTTAAATTGTCTGAGTTCTGGCCAAAGAGATTCAACACTGAGTAAAGTACTTCATCACTCTATTTTGACTACTCAGAATATATTCTATCTACTGGTGTGTGCCTCTTTCTTAATACGAGCTCTTTTATCCCTCTGACGTACAACATAGTCTCCCCACTGGGGAAAACCTTACTGGATTCTAAGGTGGACAAATATATGGGGCCTCCCCTGTCCATCAGTATTTGCCTCCTGGAGCCACTTCTTAATCCTGGGCCAGCTCCCCATACTTCACTTTTTTTCCTCCTACAGGGCCCCAGAGTGAAACACCTGTGCTCCCTGGTTCCCTGCCACTACCCTCTCACTTATCCACCTGGCTAATTCTCCTCTCGAGCTTCACAAAGAAATGGAAGACAGGTTCCTGACTCTGCCATCCTTCCCAATAAGCAATAGGATTTTTCCCTCTAAATGTTTTTATTGGTTACAAAACAAGGAAGCAGGAGTTTAAAGTAGAAAAAAAAAAGATTAAAGTTAAAAAAAGTCTACTTCCTACAAACTAACCCCTAATCTTCTACGCTGTTTTTCAGTTGTGTCCCACTCTTTGTCACACTGTGGACCATACTGTCCACCTTGTTTCCTTGGCAAAGATATTGGAGTAGTTTGCCATTTCCTTCTCCAGTGGAGTAAGGCAAACAGAGATGGTAAGTGACTTGCCCACCATCACATAGCTAGTAAGTATTTGAGGCCAAATTAGCATTCAGGTCTTTCTGACTCCAGGCCAGCCCTCTAATAAACCACTCAGCTGCCTCCAATCCTCATCTTCACTGAAATGTAAATAAACTAGTTCTACTCCTCTAACTTCCCTTCTTAGCCTCAAAACAATACAGGAATAGCGGAACTTATGCTTCTGAGGACTCAAAGGTTAGAAACTGAGTGTTTACTTGCTCTACAAAAAGTAGTTTAGGGGAGTCTTCTGAGTAGGCTTTGTCATTTTTCTAGGGGTAAGACTACTCAACTGACATCAAATTCAAGTTCAACCTCCCCAGGAGATGGGATTAATACTTTTTACTCAGCCATCAACTTTGACAGCACTCCCTACCCCCTCCATCCTCCTCTCATAACTGCAAGCTCCCTTTTGGTTACCAGCCATGGAAGCTGACACCATTGCTCCACATTATGTTCAGTCATTCAGTGCAATTCAACTCAATGAGTATTTAAGGGCTTTTTTAGGTGCCAAGTGCTGTACACTGGGCGATGCAATGGATCCTTAGGATATGAAAGATACAAGTGTTAACAGTCTCTGCCATCAAGGTGTTTACATTCATGACAGTAGGAAACAACTAAGTACACAGATAATATAATGCAAAATATGCAGAAAAACAAAATACTTTCCAAGGGGGAGTACACTAGCAACCAACGAGGATTAGGAGAGGCCTCTAGGATAGGTGACATGAGCTAAACCTTGAAGGAATAATAATTACTCATATTATCTGCTAAAAGGCACCTGTAAGGAAGGAAATGAATTCTAGGCAGGAGGGACACCCTGTTCAAAGGCACAAAGGTAGAAAACTGGGAGTGTGTGACCTAAGTAAGTCAGTGTCACTGGAAGTGCATGTGCAGTGTACAATAAAACAGAAAAGACTGGCTGAAGCAGGCTGCAAGGTCTAGACTGGACCCTGGAGACATTGGAGCTCAATGAGCAAGAGCGCCACAGGATCCAACCTGTGCTTGGACAGCTATGTGGAGGCTAATCTGGAGTGAGTGGGAAGAGATCCAACAAGAGGAGGCCAATAAGAGGCTGCTGCCACAGTCCAGGCATGAGGCATCAAGAGCTTTGAACCAGAGCAGTGGCCACCCCCACAAAGAAAAGGGCATGGATCCAAGAGATAGAACTGAGAGAACACAACAAGCAACTGACCAGAGATGAGGTGTTGGAGAGTGAAGAGTCAAGGATGATTCGAGTAAACCAGGGAAAAATGGTAGCACTCAGTAGAAACAGGAAAGAAAAGGTAGCATTTAGGTATAAAGATAATGAATACTGTTCTGGAAGTACTCAATAAGCAGTTAGTGAGGCAAGACTGAAACTCAAGAGAGGAAGAGACTAGGGATAAATATACAAATTTATGAGGCATCTGCATAAAAATAAGTCCAGAAGCATTTATGTACCAGGCCCTGTGCTCAGTGCAGCTGAATCCAAGGGAGTTAATGCAATCATGGAGAGTTTAGAGACTAGAAGACTCAGGGCGAAAGACTTGAGTGATGAGGGACAGGTAGGTGTCATAGTAGACAGATCACCGGCCCCAGAGGCAGGAGAACTTTGTTCAAATTTGACCTCAGACGCTTACTAGCTGTGTGACCCTGGGCAAGTCACTCAACTCTGACTGCCTCAAAAAAAAAAAAAGTGATAAGTTGAGACAGGCAAATTAGTAAGATTTCAGAGTTCGGCACAGCTGTGTGGTGGTAACTTTTATTAACTACCCACAAAAACATTTGTTAACCTGAAACCAAATCTTTCTATCCTCTCCAGTATCCATATTCACTCTGAAATAACTAAACACAGTTCAGAGGCAAGTTCTTCACAGCATTGCTTTACTTCATTCTTTAAAACAGATGTTGGAACACAAACTAAAATATTTAGTAGACAATATAAAAATTTTGTTTTTAATAAAAAAGTGATTATTAACAAACTCCAGCCCTTTTACAGTCTACCATTACCACTATGGAAGTTCCATCACTGAAAAAATAACATAAGCAATTCTACAATATTGTCAATTAGACAATTTGGCAATAACAATAAGACTTTATGCGACAGTGCCATATGGTAGACATAATCCTTATTTGTTGATTATTTTTAAAAGCATGACTCAGCAGAACAAAACACAGCCTTAACAGCTCTCTAAGTGTCTCTTATACAAAAGTATAATACAAGCTTCCAGGAAAACAACCAGAGATAACTCCGTTCAATGAACCTCTGATACTTACCATCGAATAAAGCAAAAACCAGGGAAATGTATGTTCATTGAAGGTTTTCACTACTGCAGTGGAAAAGAAAGAGTGAGGTAGAGCCAAGATGCGAGAGTAGCAGGAAGTAATACTACAAGCTCCTCCTCATTCCCCTAGCTCATCCATCAGATTTAGAAAACATACCAGGCCAAACCCTGATGGGGAAATCCAAGTGAATCACTTTTCTAACCCTAATCCAAATAGAGAGATACCCAGAGAGGTCTATGGTCCCTGAGAACTAAGTCTGGCACAAGGAAAAGGCTGTGCATCCTGGCAAAAAAGTCCCAGACCCATAGCAGGACATCAAAACAGTAACAGGTGCCATCTGGCAACTCTGTCATCCACTACCCAATGGGTTATGTATATAGGTCAGACTGAGGAGGGAACACCCACCCAAAAGTAAAGAACTATGTACAGAGAAAAGTGCAAGCTCAGAAAACAAAGAGCAGCCATGTGGCTTGGACCAGGACAGGATCTCAGTTTCAGCTTCTAGAAGCCTGAAGCCTACAGAAGAATTCCAAGACAGGAATCTAAACACAAGCTTACAGTTCCGTCACACTGAACTAACAGTTTCCCAGCTGGCTGATAAACCAGGGCTTGGGTCTAGCAGCACCCTAATGTCGTACCAAATCGAGATCCGGACCTTGAACAGCTGGGGGTGGGGTAGGGGAAGTAATCAAACTTTGCCCTGCATCAGCACTGTGGGAGCACAGAATGCTTACAGGTCTCCAGCCAAGTTGTCTGTCTCTTTAGATTCTGGAATGACACAACACTCATTATCCCAAGAAAGCAGTTTAAAAGGACTAGCTCAGACCTTCCCTCCAGAAATTAACAAAGCCCAGCCCCACAAGGTGGTAGTCAGGAAGCAGACTGAAAGAATGAACAAATAAAAAAAAGAATACCACCACAAAAAGTTATTATGGTGACAGATACTCAGGTCAAAAAACCCAGTAGAAGAGAACTCCAAAACATCTTTAAGCAATTCTTCCAAGAGTAACAGCTTAGACACAAATTTAACTACAATTCCTGGAGGAGATAAATTTTTAAAAACATTAAAAAGTGTTTTTAATAAAAGAAATTAGAGTGCTAGAGGAAAAAAAAAATCAGGAAAGAAATGAGAGCTATAGGAGAAAGAACTGGAAAGGAAATTAACAGTTTGGTGCAAGAGTTACATAAACTTGTCCAAGCACAAGCACTCCTTGAAAATTAGAATGGACCAAACAGAAACCAATGACTCCACGAAACAACAAAAAATGTTAAAAACAAAGTCAAACCACTGAAGAAGTAGAATAAAACGTGAGGAAAGGGCATATGAACTACCTTTTGTCCATGGGCCAAATCTACCCCGCCACTGATTTTGCATGTTAAAAATATAAAAACCAATCTTGGCTTAGAGGATATATAAAAACAGGCAGAGGACTAGATTTGGCCCACAGGCCAGTTTGCTAACCGCTAATGTAGGTATCTCATAGCAAGAACGGACCTGGAAAACAGATCAAGGAGAAAAAAAATTTAAGAATCATTGGACCACCTGAAAGTGATGATTAAAAGAGAATCTAGACATCCTATTTCAAAAAACCTTAAAAGAAAACCACACAGATCTCTTAGAACAAAAGAGCAAATAGTAGAAATAGAAAGAATTCACTAGTCACCTTTTGAAAGAAACCCCAAAATGAAAACTCTCAGGAATATTATATCCAAAATCCATAACTTCCAAATCAAAGAAAAAATATTGTAAAGCACTCAGAAAAAAAAAATAATTCAAGTACCAAGAAGCCACGGTAGGATCAAACACAATTTAGCAGCCTCCACTGTAAATGAGAAGAGAATTTGGAATATCATATTCTAGAAAATAAAAGACATATAAGCTTATAGTCAAAGATAAATTGCTCATCACAACAGACTATTATAATCATACTTGGGGGTGAGATGGAGGTGGGGGGTAGAAATGGACCTTTAATGAAACAGAAGACTCCCTAGCATTTCTAATGAAAAGACCAGAGCTGTGAGGAAACCTAGAAGTTCAAACACAGAAGTTAAGAGAAACATAAAAAGGTAAACAGGAACGAACAATGATGAAAGAATAAACAAGGATAAACCGATTACATTCTTACATGAAGAGATGATATATGTGTCTTCTCTGAACCCTATCATCAAGGGTCACAGTGAGAGTCTAATGAGATGGGAGGACTGGGAGGGCTTCTGTTACGTCTTGATGATTTTAAGAGAAGAACAGAAATAGGGGAAGGGGAATGCACGGGGGGGGGGGGGGGGGGGGGGGGGGGGGGGGGGGGGGGGGGGGGGGGGGGGGGGACTTGACATGGAAGAAATGAAGTTTAGGGAAAATTATTTCACATAATCAGTATGTACAAGTAGGCATCTACACAAAGAAGGAAAGAGAAAACACACACAGAGTGAGTACAGAAATACATTTCACTCAGTAAGGAATGGATAGCAAAGGGAAGAAGCCGGAATTAGAAAGGGTGCAGATTAAGGGAGGGATCATTGTTAGCATAAATAAACTAAGAACATAACATATTTATAAGCTCCTTTTGAGGTGGCAAAGAATGGGAATCTGAGGTGTCCACAGACTGAGTAATGGCTGAATAATGGTCTATATATAAATGTGATGGAATGTGCTGTAAGAACTGATGAAGGGGATGGATGATGAAGAGAAACTTGGGAAGATTTGTATGAACTGATGGAGAGTGAAAGGAAAAGAACCAGATACAATGACAACAACACAGAAAAGAGGAACAATTCTGAAAGACCAGAGGCTGATCAGAGTAACGACTAGCCACTGTTCCAGAGGACTAAGGATGAAAACATGCTACCAACCGTCTGATAGACAGGCGAAGGACTCAATAGTGCAGAATGAAATACATATTTTTGGATATGGTTAATGAAAAAAATTTGCTTTGCTTTACTACACATTTGTTTGTAACAACACGTAAAAAGTTTGGTTTTTCTTTCATTGTCAAGGGGGAAAGGAAGAAAGAGCAGGCAAATTTTGCTGACTAAAAAAATATCAAGGCCTTTGGTTCTGCTGTTGTGTGTCTTTGCGCAAGGTACTCAACCTCTCTGGTTTCAGTTTCTTCATCTATACCAAAAGCAGGCTGGACAATACATTATATCTCTGAGGACAGATCTCCATATGTTATCCTTTGTCCTATACAGATTCCAAACAGAAATTTCCGAAAGATGGTGAGCTCCTTCCAATGCTATATTTGGCAAATGACACTGTGCTAACTGCAGAAAGTTCTAGAATTCAAGGCCTCCTCCACGAAAATTATATAGGATCATAAGATGAAATCCACAACCAAACCAAAAAAATCATCTCACGATACACTGGGGAAAAAGCAAACAGATAAAAAAGCATTCACTGTACAGACTATGTCACAGTTACTATGATATGTACTAGATAGCAAGCATGGGGCGGGGGCAGGGGGAATTGATAGACCACTTGATCAACCTTGGATAGCTAGGCGGTGCAGCATAGTACTGGACCTAGATGAGGAAGACCTAAGTTCAAATCTGGCCTCAGACACTTACTGGCTATGTGACCCTAGAAAAGTCATTTAATTTGTCCACTGAGCTCAGTCTACTCATCTGTAAAATGGAAAAAATAATAATGGTTCTCTCACAGGGATGTTGTGAGGATCAAATGAGGTATTATTTGTGAAGCACTTTGCAAACCTTAAAGGGCTATACAAATGCTAATTATTATAGCTACTATTATTGGACAGGCACCATAATAGGCAAATAAGCTAGGCTCAAAATTAAAGGGTGGGGGGAGGTTCATGAATTTGGGAAATTGAACCTTGAACAATCTGAAATTCAAAATCCCAAAGTCAATCTGACACCAAAATTCATTTTTATACCAAAATTCTCCAAGAAATTTTACATAGCTGCAAATGATGGGCCATCAAATCTAAGAAGTAAAATTTCATATGACCCAAAACACAATGGAAAGATATATAATGCATACATATGACTTGTACAAAATTAGTGCTATGAAAATATCTAGGAAATGTATGATCAGAAAGAGAGGGAACAATCATGCAGTAGATAGTCTGAGTGCAATACAAATCCCCTGGGAATTTTAAAAGAACTAAAGAAATTACTCTAGGGCACTGAGTAGGTTCTCTAAGGAAGGATTTATATAGGAGGCTTAAGATAATAGATCTAAAGCTGAAAGGTCCACCTAGAGGTGGCCATCTAGTCCAACCCCCTCATTTTAAAGAGAAAGATACTCAGGCTCAGAGAGATTTTAAACTTGCCCAAGGTCACAAGTAGTAGGCCACAAGAGTAAGGGTCTGAATCCAGGTCTACTGAATTCAGAGCTAGTGTTCCTTCCATTGCACCATACTGCCCCGCCTGACAGGGCAAGAATCACACAATTCTTAATCTGGAAGCATGTTTTCCTACATACTTTTCACCATCTTGCCCTGGACCCACTCACTGAAGTTATCATATATCAAAGCATATGTCAACAGGGTTTGGAGGACCTTGTCAAATTCTTGTTGGAAGTTAGCATGGCATGTGAACATGGTGATCAGGTGATGCCTGGATTCAAATTCCACCTTTGACACTTACTAGCTATGTGAGCAAGAGCAAATGATTTAACTTCGAGCCCCAGCGGCTTCTTTTCTAAAATGGGGATAAAAATTCCTATAAGTAACTAACTTACTAGGTTGCTACAATGATGAAACCTTTGCAGCATATTCTAGGACACAAGCTACAATGAGTTTTGTGCTATTCCTTTTGCTTATGGTCATTACATGAGCAATGCCAGATGAGATGACCAAATGTGCCAGGATATATTTTTTTATTGTCTTTGGACAACTGCCTTTCCAAGGAGAACCATCCCTTCATTTAACTGCAACTTCCTTGTGTGCTGTATTTTTTAATCACAAGATGGTCAATAATACTGATGAGATTCAATTATTCCAATGATATCAATTTACTGGTCATTAGCAAAAGATTATACATTTAGAGTGCCAATTCTTAGATCTCCCTGCCCCTTTTTCATCTATTCCACCAGCATCACTGTGGGAGAAGACGGGAGTGGCATAGGACTGGGGGCCAAACATATCTCCATTCAAATATCATTCCTTTTTCTCCCCTTCCCTGTTCACTTAGATTCATTAGTACTTTTTTCTTAAACTTGATCTTGAGAAACAATCAACTGCTTTCACACAGTCTCTAAAATGTAGTTAAGCACTGTATAACATTTAACAAAGCACAGTCTAGTCCCCCACAGGCATTCAGTTTATCACATAACGTTTGATGTTGTAGAATCCACTGGATTGGGAGCCAGAAGACCAGGATTCCGGTCCCAGCTCCACTTGTGTCTTGAGATAGATAGAGGCGTGTGTGTGTGTGTGTGTGTGTGTGTGTGTGTGTGTGTGTGTGTGTGTCACATTGGATCAGTGATTTAAATTCTCTAAGTATCAGTTTCTTCACCTCTAGGGCACCTTCCAGCTAAAGCTATGATCCTATGGTTCTTTCCATGTCTTTATGCTCTTTTCATTTTTTAAGGTGGATATTTCATAGATTCTATGTTTGGTTATCTTCTCTCTCCTCCCTTTACAAGATTTCATGGTTCCCACACCTTCTATTAGCAAATGTACACATAACACTACCAATTCTATAGGTAGAGAACCTTTCTTCTTCTCTCAGTATTATGGCTTGGATGCACACTACTTTCCCTGGACCTTCCCAAACTTCAAACTCACCATTTATAATAATCAAACTTATCTTTCCCTAAAAGCTTACTTTTACCAACTTTCTTACTTCTGTGGAGCCAATATGGCAGCTGGAAAGCAGAGAATCACTTAAGCTCTCCCCCAATCCCTCCAAACACCTGTAAAAAAAAAAATGGCTCTGAACAAATTCTGGAGCTATAGAACCCAGGACATAAAAAAGAGAGAAGCAGGTCTCCAGTACAGGACTGCCTGGATGGTCACTGGGAAGGGTCTATTGCACCATATTGGTAACGGAGTGCAACTCTGTTTGGGTAGTGCCAGGACCAATCACACCGGGAGTCAGGCAGGCAGAACAGACCTTGGGGCCATGAATCATTGAGCTGTAGCAGTTACCAGACTTCTCAACTCACAAACATCAAAGACAACGGAGCAGGTTAGTAGGAAAACTGCTGGATCAGGGTGAGAACAGTCTGGCCCCGGCCCCAGCCCTGGGGGAGGCACAGGTGGTGTGGCGGTGGCAGCGGCAGCGGCAGCTGCAGGAAGCTCCTGCGAGCTCCAGTGTCAGTTGCTTCCAGAGTCCCTGGCCCACAGGGTAGGAGGAATCAAGCAGCAGATCAGAGTGGAGTGCAAACAGTGCTTTGCTGGAGCAGAGGCTGCTTTGTCCTGCTTGGATCTGGGTCGCAATACTGGCTGGTGGTTCTCAGGATAGGAGGAGCCGCTGGTGTGGCAGAGCTTGCTTGAGGTGATGGTGGAGTAAAAGTAGCTCTGAAAACAGAAGGACAGCCCCTAAAGGTAGGGACAAAGTACTCCCTACTCTACAAGCAGTCATACCTGACAAAAAGCTTAAGGGTCAAGTAGTGGGCTGGGAACATGAGCAGGCAACGAAAAAGGATGCAGACTCAGACTACAGAATCTTTTTATGGTGCCAAAGAAGATCAAAACATACAGCCAGAAGAAGTCAACAAAGTCAAAGAGACTACATCAAAAGCTTCCAAGTAAAATATGAATTGGTCTCAGGCCATGCAAGAGCTCAAAAAGGATTTGGAAAAACAAGTAGAAAAGTAGAAGAAAAACTGGGAACAGAAATGAGAGTGATGCAAGAAAGTGATGAAAAACAAGTCAATGACTTGCCAAAAGAGACCCAAAAAAATACTGAAGAAAATAACACCTTAAAAAAAAGACTAACTCCAATGGCAAAAGAGCTCCAAAAAGCCAATGAGGAGAGGAATGCCTTAAAAGGCAAAATTACCCAAATGGAAAAGGAGGTCCAAAAGACCACTGAAGAAAATACCACCTTAAAAATTTGACTGGAAGGGGGGAGGGCGGAGCCAAGATGGTGGCTGGAAAGAAGGGACTTGCCTAAAGCTCTCCCCCAGGTCCCTCCAAACACCTATAAAAAATGGCTCTGAACAAATTCTAGAACTGCAGAACATAGCAGAGGGAAGCAGGGCTCCAGCCCAGGACAGCCCAGATGCTTGCTGAGTAAGGTCTATCCCACAGAGGAGGGAGCAGAGTGGAACAGAGCCCAGCATGGGCTGCACCCAGACCAACCAGACTGGGAGCTGGATGGAACAGGCCATAGTGCCCTGAATCAGTGAGCTGCGGCAGTTACCAGACTTCTTACCCCAAAATGCCAAAGACAACAGAGAAAGTTAATGGGAAAAGCTGCAGGGGACACAATGTAAGGAGTTCGAGGTCGGCCACCACTGGGGTAGGGGGGCGGCAGAGGAGGTGGTGCAGCTCTGAGGCTGCTTCCAGAGCTACAGCTGCAGTTGCTTCTGGCCCTAGGCCTACCTGGTGGGAGGAATTAAGTGACGAATCAGAGCAGGGGTGCAGGGCCTGCTTGGATCTGAGTTGCAATCTGGGTTGGTGGTTTGGGTGGCGGAGAGAGGTGCTGGTGTGGCAGAGCTTCCTGAGTAGAAATAGCTCTCAAAACAGCAGTGCAGCCCCTCAAACTTGGGACAAAGTATTCTCTACAAGCAGTCATACCCCAACGAAAAACTCAAGGTTCAAGTAGTTGGCTGGGAACATGAAGAGGTAGCAAAAACGGTCTCAGATTCAGACTCCGACTTTGGAATATACAGCCAGAAGAAGTCAACAAAGTCAAAGAGTCTACATCAAAAGTCTCCAAGAAAAATATGAAGTGGTCTCAGGCCATGGAAGAGCTCAAAATGGATTTGGAAAAGCAAGTTAGAGAAGTAAAGGAAAAATTGAGAAGAGAAATGAGAGTGATGCAAGAAAACCATGAAAAACAAGTCAATGACTTGCTAAAGGAGACCCAAAAAAATACTGAAGAAAGTAACACCTTAAAAAATAGACTAACTCAAATGGCAAAGGAGCTCCAAAAAGCCAATGAGGGGAAGAATAGTTTGAAAGGCAGAATTAGCCAAATGGAAAAGGAGGTCCAAAAGACCACTGAAGAAAATACTACTTTATAAATTAGACTGGAGCAAATGGAAGCTAGTGACTTGATG
>JAQQSZ010002107.1:0-14862 GCA_028646595.1 Phalanger gymnotis | reverse complement strand
TATAGTTAGTCTTTCACAACATGAGTATTGTGGAAGGGTTATACATAATGATATCCATGGGGCCCATGTTGAATTGCTTGACTTCTTAGGGAGGGTGGATGGGAAGGGAACAGGGGAGAGAGGAAGGGAAAGGGGGATGGGAAGGGAATGGGGCGACAGAGGGAAGGGCAGACTGGGGAACAGGGCAACCAGAATGTACCCCATCTTGGAGTGGGGGGGGGAGGAAATGGGGAGAAAATTTGTAATTCAAACGCCTGTGAAAATCAATGCTGAAAACCAAACATGTCAAAAATAAATTTAAAAAAAAAATTGTTTTTGTATGCAACTTGGAAATAAGATCTATAGGAAATGGGCTATAGAAATCTATCTCTCCCCACAGGAAAATAGAGGGGGAGTGGGATGGAGAAAGGGGTTGATAAAAGGGAGGGCAGATTGGGGGAATGGGTTGTTGGGGTGCATGATATCCCGGGGTGAGGGGAGGGGAGAAATGGGGAGAAAATTTTGAATTCAAAACCTTGTGGAAGTGAATGTTGAAAACTGAAAAAATAAATAAATTATATAATTAAGTCTGTCCTGCTCATAACTCTTAGCTGTTCCTCTATTGCCTATAGAATAAGAGTTCAAATTCCTCATCTTAGCATGTAAATTCTGGCACCTGCTACCTTTCAAGATATTTCAAAGTACTCATTCATTCATTCCACATTCCTGAAAATTACATTGCATATATTTGCTGTTCCCTGAATTTGGCAGTCCATCTTCCAGTCTCTATCTGTAGGCTATCACCTATGTCTGGAATACTTTCCATTATGATTTCTATTTCATATAACCCACAACTTTTTTCCAACTTAATTCTGGTGCCATTCCCTTTGGGAAACATTTATAGATCTCTGTCATTGAAGTGCTTTCTCCTTCTTGTTGTTACATTCCTTACTTGTCCAGGCATCTATAGTATATTCCCAGCAGAATGTAAACTCATTAATGGTAGAGACTTAAAAGAATCATTTTGTCTGTGTATCCCCAGAACTTTACAAAATGTCTTACAGACAATAAGGGATAAATATATACATTCTGAATATATGAATAATCCTGTGAAATGCTTGAAGCGACTATTATTACGCCTAATTTACAGATGAGCAAACTGAGTCATGTTTTGCAATCTGAAAAGCATCCCTATACTGAGTCTCTACTATCCCCTATAACCAGAACTACACGCTAAGTAACATTCTTCATGTGATAGGCCAAGCCTGAAAGGTAGATGAAATCCATAGACATAGTTAAGAGTTCTTCTGAAGTCTTGTTGCATTTAGGTTATTTTAGCAAGGTCTGTGTGTTAATGGAAGAATGCATTTTTCTCTCAATGTGATGATAGAAGAACGTAAACAATTAACTGCTATGGCACTCCATTTCAGTTCAGCACTCCAACTTCAAATACCCTTGTACCCAGCCCATTTTCTACCAAATTAAAAGAGGGCCAAAACACACAGTGAAATATTTGAATGACACTCCACAGCTCAGAGATCTTTTTCCTCAGGGGTTGAGCAGTCCTATAAATTGATGGCAGGCTGGCGAAAGCTCAGCCAAGTTTCAAGGATATTTGCTTTAATTCACCAGTGCAATAAAGCATGTATGGCTCTTATATCAAAATCTAGCCATTTGAACAATAGTGATTTGGAGATGGCTAGATTTGATGCTTGGCGTGAGTGTCATAACACAAATCCTCCGAAAACCATGATAGATGAAGGGTCTAAACCAGGAACACACACCAAGTCTCTAGGAGAATAAAGAAAAATCATCTGAATGCCTTTCCCAAGCTACCAAATGAAGGCTCTGAGCTGCATGGAAAAGATAAGGAATAGAGAAACTGTTACCAACTATAACAATTCATTTTTATTCCAAAGGTTCATGCCAATGCTTTAAGAAGATCATTCCATTTTAGAGTTATATAAAATGGAATTCATCCTTTGGAAATACTCTACTATCCTTTGTGATAGAGGTCTTGGAACTTTTTCAGTGTCTTACTCATATGTGTCTCTCAGAGTTTTGTGGGAGTTATCCATTGTTCCTGTGTAACCTCATTTCCACTTTAATTCTCCAAATTCACCTAACCTTCCCTTATTTTTCTATCTCTTCCTTTGGGCCAGTTTTCTCTCTATGTTCTTTTCACGCTGATTCACATCTCTTTGCTTTCCCTTGTTCGAATGAGGGGAAAATGACTCCATGAATACTTACTAGACTTTCTTCATATTTGAGCTGTCACCACCTTCTTTTTACTTGTCTCCGGGAAATCATATCTTTCACTAAGCCTTTGCAAAATTACCACCACTATAGACTCATTTTGCCTTCTTAGCTAATTGTTATAACCCAATTTAAAATGCCCATCTCAGAGAAATAGAATTTTGAAAAAATATCAGTTATTAGTTATTTTTAGTGAGTCTGTGAGTATTAAAAGAAGGCTAGGATGATGTCTTTCCAGAGGAGATTCGTAGAGTTAACTGTCAAAGAGAAAATGTCTATGAGAGATTTGGAGTGTTAACTGTCATCTTTCAGAGAGTTTGAAATGACATCTTGACAGAAAGTTTATCTCTTATTCTGTGAAGAAGATGTTGTGTGGACAACACATTCTGAAGCAATCTTTAAGGGTCTCTATCTTCCATCCTGAGAGAACTGAATTGTTACACTTTGGTTCCAGTGACTCTGGGTGTGCCCTTTCTCATAGATGAAATACAGTTGAAATACTCTATGTTTTTGTATTATTCATTACTGTCATAATTATATATCTAACAGTGTTGATATTTAAATAAAGCTATGAGTTTAAGATTTTAGGCTGAGAGGAAAAAAACATGGAAAATACATTTCTCTGAATTTCATAAACCAAATGGAGGCCCAAAGGTACTTAATCCAGTAACGAAAAATGTTGTTTTAGTTATTTATGAGGAAATATCAAAACACACACATAAGATTATCTTTGAACACACCAAAAGCATGAATATATGAGTCAGTAGCAGTTTGAATGTTCGTAGTCGAAGGTTTTGACCTTGACATCACCTGAGAGATGTAGCCTCATTCCTTGCATTTCAAATCTGCACATGTATTGCTACAAGTTCAAGTTACATAGTAAAAAAACATATTAGACATGGAGCCCTATGACTATTATATTTGCAAGTATATTTTGAAGTTTGTTATACTTCAATTAAACGATATTTCTCTATATGCCTATGCACTACTCTTACTTAAATGACCCCAACTATCATGCTGATTGTCTCACATCAAATTAAAGGATATAATCCCTCATAATTCTGAAATCCACTAATGTTCATTTTTCTATTCCTTTTAGTCAGAGAGTAAAATGGATCCACCTTTGATTTTTATTAACCTATGACTCCTTTTGACCTGAAAGATTTCCAATGTGGGGAACTTCTCCCATAGTTCCACTGAACATTATCATCATTGAGCCTTAAAGGACAATGAGTACAATATATTATACTCTGTTTTTATAGCTCCTCTAGCACTAAGTGTTGTCTTTACATAGTAGGGGTTATATATATACATATACATATATATATATATATACACATATATATATGAAATCAAGTTGAAATATTTTCCAACCTTATACACTTCATAAAGACTACTGATTTTTACCTTGTTTTATTGATTCCCACAGTTTACTTCTTATATGCCATAATACCTGTCATCATAAAGTCTCCATCTTCCCATACCCCCCATTTCTGCATTTCTTAAATTGCTAACTTTGAAACTCACACCACCACTATCAACTCTTTCACTTACTGTTCACATGCAGTGGAGTAAGGTAGGGTTAGGGTTAATTACTATAACATTCCCTTCACAGCTGATAGAAATTTGTTAGTATTTAGAGCTGGAGAAGATTTTAGATTTTATGTGAGAACAATATTAATTTGAAGCAATGTTCTAGCCTTAGTCCCACAAACCCTACTTTCACTGGAAGTTTGAGTCCTTAGAAGTTGAATGGACATTGCCTCAGAGACCTGGAAAAGACCTTAATTTGAAAAGGTCAGGGTCTCCCACTGTATCCGGGGCCATCTCCCATCTTCCTGATCTGTAATTTGCCACTGGACCCAAATGACTCTGGAGGAGAAAATGAAACTGTTGACCATGCACAGCCCTCCTCACTTAGATCCAATTCACTTGCAAGTCATGGCATCACCCTCCCGATGTCAAGATCCTTTTCAAGAACAAAGGGTGAAACAGCAACAGTGAATCCCCAGAAGGAGGCTGCTACATCATCTCACAGGTTTCTTGGGGAAGCTTTGAAGTGTTGGGATTGTCTTTCTAATTTTATAGTTCAGAAACCCCCACTGGTATGCTTTCCTCTTAACTACTGTTTGATATAAATTATTCAGCCACCCTTAATTTGCTTTAAGCTAGAAGTATCTACCAAAGTGATAAAGTAAAAACATTTGGTACAAAACAACTCTTTTCCCCCAAGTCTGTGACAAACTTCCCAACAAGTGTATAAAGAGTCAGTGGAAAGCATTGTTCATTCTTTGTTTTCAAAGAGGACTAAATGATATCACAGAGTGATATATTGACTTGTACCTGAATTGGATTTAAGTGAGGCAGGTTTACACAAAGTTGTCAGCCTCATTCTCTCTTTCATATTAATTTAAGTCCAGTGGCATGACAAAAGTCAAGATACCTGATGATGGCCCATGATACAGTGGATGACCTTGGCATTTTCTATGTCAACTAAAAAGTTCTCACCTGATAAAAGTGTCAATGGCTACAATATTATCTTTATTTACTTGGATTTGGGGTATGGTAATTGATTGATTGACTCCACTTACCCCCATATGCTTACACATTCATCAATAATTCTATTATTCCTTGTGATGGCATCCTTAGAAGTCTTGCACCTATGCATGTCTCTACAATTTCTTTTAGTATCTCCTTTTTCTTTACTTCCTATTCCTTCATCCTATACATTAACTAACTGCAATTTTGTTTTAGTTTACCCATGCTTCACAATCTCTTCTGATCAGCCACTGTTCTTTCTATTATACCTTGTTGTACCAATTCCATTTATTTCAGCAATTTTTTTTAGTAAGAATACTCTATGGGCAAAGCACACTGCTCATCACTTAGGATGATGAAGTAAAATAAGACACATAACCTGCTTACATCATATGGTTGCAATGTTAATACATACATGCATAAGTCCACACACATGTATAAATGCATGCATTTATTTGTGTGTGTATAAATATACATACACACATACATTCACATATGTATAAATAATGTGTATATGTATGTGTGTATGTACATATAAATTTATATGAATATATAAAATATATGTATATGCGTATGTGTGTGTGTTTTCACTGACTGTTCCTCATGCTTGGAGTGCCCTACCTCATCTCTGCCTTCTGACTTATTCAGGTGCCAGCTAAAAAGCCACCTTCTACAAGAAGCCATTCTCTATTTCTCTTAATTCTAATGCTTTTCTTCTGTCAATTATTTCTAATTTGTGATGTATGTGTATATGTATACATATATAAGTACATATGCATGTATGAGATATGTGTATGACACACACACACACTTTGTTTGCACATAGTTGTTTGCATGCTGTCCCTCCCCTTATACTGTGAGCTCCTTGAGAGCAAGGATGTCTTTCATATTTTTTTCTTATCCCTAGGGTTTAGCACGTTTCCCGGCACATAGTAGAAGCTTAATAAATATTTATTAACTGACTAACTTATGTGAGCCCTTCTTTTGACAATCTGAATTTGATTAGATCATTGTCTCTTTGGGGGTCCCAATTTCCTTATCTATCAAATGAAGGAGTTAGACTAGAAATCTAAAGGTTTCTTCTAGCTCATCAGTGTAGTGAGAATAAGAGAAGGGAACATTCAGATAATCCTCATAGCACTGCATCATCTGTCACTTCAGTCCTTATATCTTTAATCTTCACTATTCCTTTGTCCTTAAATTAATCCAATGCTAGATTTGTAAGGAATCCCAGAGAAAATCTTATTCTATGTTTCTCTTTGTTTTGTGAAAACAACATAATGTATTTTATGGGAGAAAATTCCAATGCTTGTTTTTTTTTTCCCTTCTAAAACACTAAATATGGATTTAATTACTTCAACTAAACAAAGCATTTTATACACACCTACTATATACACTATAGGGTGATAGGTAATGGAGTTACAAAGACAAATGTGAAATAGTTCTTTATCTCAAAGACAATTACATCTAATGAGGAGAATATGCCATATACATAGAAGAATAAATACAATGTAGAGACAGAGTTACACAGAGCAATTTTAAGAAAGAGACAGCAATAACCCCCGAGGGCTAAGGTCAGAAATGACTTCATGTTAGACCAAACTGTGTTTTATAGGAATCTCATAATACTAAGAGGCAGAATGGAGAAAAAGGAGGTTGTATAGACACAACTGTTAGTGTACCCATTTAACTAGAATGAATAGGGCATGAAGAACAACATTATATTAGATTGGATTTGTAGCTGTCGCAAAGATTGTGGAAGATTTTAAATGCCATGTTGAGTACTTTATATTTTGTCTAAGAGGCACTGTTGCATAGTGGATAGAGAACTGACTTCAGTCAGAAAGACTTTTATTAAAACCCTGCCTCTGACAAATATAGCTTTTATGGCCTTGGGCAAGTCTCTTAAACTTTCAGGGTCCCAGGGAACTCCTCAAGACAGCAAATCAAAGAACATGTGCAAATCTGCATTTCAGTGTGAGTTTCCACATCAGGAATTCAGGTAGGTCTTCCTGATTTGTTTTCACTACTTCTACTACTCCTACTCCTACTCCTACTCTTACTCTTACTCTTACTCTTACTCTTACTCTTACTCTTACTCTTACTCTTACTCTTACTCTTACTCTTACTCTTACTCTTACTGCTACTCCTACTATTTCTATTGCTTTACTGCTAGTGCTGTTATTGTTACTGCTACTATTATTACTATACTCTCTTTTTCCTTCCTTTGTTTTTGTTTTGGAATTCTTTACTTTTCCCCTGCAGAATTATGTGTGTATATGTACATATACAAATACACATAAAATCTACCTACCCATCTACACATGAAATTATATATACATATAAGCATATATTATATATGCATATATAAATTATGTGCATTATGCAATGTATATGTACATGTTTATTATAGGTGAAAATGTACAACATATATTTCTGTTTTTGCTATGATTTGAATAAATGGGTTCTTTTAATAATTGCTACGTGTTTGCATTGATTGTGGAACTGGAGTGTAGTGTCTCTGCGTCCTAATAATGAAACAGTGATCAGAAGTTAGCTTGAGCCTGATCATATCCCCTGGACTAACGATATTTAAGGGAGCAAATAGATATAATTTCACCCAGAATGTGTGAGGAGAGTAGAGTGGCTTCTGGTCCCAACTTCCTGCTTCCCTTCTTGGCAGGAATTACAGTCTCCCATAGAGAAAGATGGAAGAAGAGACTAGAGATGTGTATTATGTCTCCCTTTGAAGCATATAAAGATATCCTTGTGGTATATTGGGTGGCAGCCCTTATTACACCTGGGGGACTTGCTATGTTTTTGGCTATTATTTAATATTGGTTTATATGTAGTGGATTTATTAAAACTTTATTAACTAAAAGGCTGATAGGGTTTGATTACTTGCATCAAAATTATTAAAGAAAATTATTCCTCAGCAAAGTCTATTTTCCTCCTTTAAACCAGCTAAATTAATAGTTGCCAATTTCTTTTTAATATGAAAATATTGTCTATAGATAAATTAAATGAAATTAAAGAATGCCAACTAAAAGTATAACTTTAATTACGGGAAACCACTTTACTGCGTCTATCGTGTACTTTTTTTTTCCTTCTAGATTATTGTCAACATATTTATGGTAATAAAATTGCTTGAAAAATGGATCATGCTAACAGTTTGGTTATGTTAACCATAAAAGAAAACATGAATAAATCAACACATACATACATGTAATACACACATATGAATTTGAGTGATGCATCAACACAACAAAAATCTGTTGCAACATTTCTTCAAAGATTCAAAATGTCTATTTTCACTCTTTTCTTTATCACATATCTCTATCACACAGACAGGCGCACACACACAAACACACACACACACACACAATACACATACATTCTTCTTAACTTCTTTGAAGCTTTTGACACCATTGATTACCCTTTTCTGTATATTGTCTACTTTTGATGGTTTTGTGACACTGCCTGGCAGATACATGGCTAATTTTTAAATACTTATTGACTAACTTTTCGTATCTATCCTGGTATCTTTGTGGAATACATGAAGAGATATGAACTAGATGTAATAGAGTCGAATTAAGAACAGATTGAATGACTAGACCAGACCCAAGGAAGATTAATTAAAATGTTCATTTCAGTTTGGAGTAATGGCTCTATTAAAGTACTTTAGTCACTTGGAAGAAGTTGTGTAAGACATGCGTTTTGAAGTTGTCCCTTCTACAAATTGGGTAGGGAAAGCTAACATATTTCTGTCTGAAAAAATGATTATCATATTACAAACTGGTTCCATGTTTATCAGCTTCACATTTTTGATTTTCTTGATGTCCTTGAGCTTCTGTTGTTCCAAATGAATTTTGTTATTATTTGTGATTATTTTTCCTAGTGTTTTAAGATATTTTTGACAGTTTGATTGGTATGAAACTGAATAAATAGATTAATTTGGGTCAAATTGTCATTTTTATTATTTTGGCTCAGCTAACCATGAGCAATTAATATTTTTTCCAATTTTTAATCTAGTTTTATTTTTTTCAATAATTCACCACATCTTTAATATCTCACAATTGACTGAAAGATGAAGAAATTATAAGATTACATACTGATCATTTGTTAACTACATAAAACCATTTGACGAATTAGAATAAAATACATACAGGCTTTTTTAACAGTAAGACTGCTCCCATCTGTACATTAAGACCATTTAAAATTCCTTTGAAGATGTAAAAACCAAGACAATCCTGTTTGATGACCTTGTGAAAATAACAATAGAGGAGGCATAAAAAAGAAATGTATGTGCTACTGTGATGGAGAAGATCCAGTATAGAGTCCAGGTGGACAAGAGGATTCATTCGGGAATTCTCTGCCGAGGAACCACTCATATAGGTGAGATTTTTCTAGCTCTCCAAAACTCTTTCAAGCCACAATTTTCTTTTTAAAAATTATTTATTTATTTGTAGTTTTCAGCATTCGCTTTTTGAGTGATTTTGAGTTCCAAATTTTCTTCTCCATCACTTCCCTCACCCCTTCCCAAGATGGCATGGCATCTGATTTAGGCTATTGTAAGGTTAATGGGGAATAAGATCTCCCCTGCCCATCAATAGGCCTCATGTAGAGCCCACTAAGGGAAGCATGCTTGCTTGTAGGAAGGCTTACACATCTTTCGTTAATTTCTAATTAGTCACTGAGATTATTATCTGAAAGAATATATATTCTAAGAGGAGGGTTTTTGCTTTGGGAGCTCACTTATGAGAAAGATGTGATTCCCTGGTTGAGACACTTGAATGGCTGTATGTTCAGAGCTCTCTCAGTGCTCAGAGGTAAAGGCACTCTTGATACAGTGGTGAATTTAAAGTATATATAGCAGCATTGTTTTTGATTCAAGCAGTAGAGCCCTATCTATTAGTCTTTATTTCTCTTCTCTGTTTGTCTTTTATGTAAAGAAGATCATTGACTTCTTTTAAGTTGCTGTCCTAGTAAAGCAGATAAAAGAACCTGCACTAACAGCCATCCTGGGTATGCCAGTGGGGTTGCTGTTACAGCTATACATGTACACTCGTGTTAAACATATTTCTCCATTAGTCATGTTGTGAAAGAAGAATCAAAAGAAAAGATTAAAACCAGAAGAAATAAAATATAAAAAAGAGAAATAATAGTATGCTTTGATCCACATTTAGACTCCCTAGTTGTTTCTGTAGATGTGGAAAGCATTTTCAGTCATGAGTCTTTTGAAATTGTCTTAGATCATTTTATTGCTGAGAAGAGCTAAGTCTATCAAAGTTCAAAACCCCACAATATTGCTGTTACTGTGCACAATGTCTTCCTGGTTCTGCTCATTTTGCTCAGCATTAGTTAATGTAATTCTTTTCAGGATTTTTTCTGAATTCATCTGCTCATCATTTCTTATAGAACCATAGTATTTCATTACATTCATATACTACATCTTGTTCAGTCATTCCCCAATTAATGGCATGCTCTCAATTTCCAATTATTTACCACCACAAAAAGAGCGAAAAGTATTTTTGTACATATGGATCCTTTCCACTTTTTTATGATCTCTTTGGGATACATATCTAATAGTGGTATTGCTCGATCAAAGGTATGCATGGTTTTATAGCCCCTAGGGCAGAGTTCCAATTGCTCTCCCAAATAATGGAATCAGTTCACAACTCTACCAACAATGCATCAATGTTCCAATTTTCCCACATCTTTTCCAGCATTTATCAGTTTCCTTTTCTGTCATATTAGCCTATCCAATACGTTTGAGGTGGTACCTCAGAGTCTCTTTAATTTGAATTTCCCTGATCAGTACTGATTTAGAGCATTTTTTCATATGACTGTAGATACTTTTAACTTCATCATCTGAAAACTGCCCATTCATATCCTTCAACAGTTTAATCTGATTTTACTTGTGTGTTTTATGGTTGTGTTTATATAGTTCCTGGGTTTACTGTAGCAAACACATTTCCAAATATTTTATATTTTCTACAATTATTTTAAAATGAATTTATCTTTCTTTCCCTTGATGCTGGACTTTGTTGGTAATGTATAGAAATGCTGAAGATTTATATTGATTTAGTCTGTATCCTTCAACATTGTCAAAGTTGTTAATAATTTCAAGTAGTTTTTAGCTGATTATCCAGGATTTTCTAAATATAATATATTATCTGCAAAGATTGATAATTGTGTTTCCTCATTGTGTGTTCTGATTCTTATAATTTATTTTTCTTCTCCTATTTCTATAGCTAATATTTCAAGTACAAAATTAATCAAGGGAAGTGTTGATTAATACCTGATTGGTTTGGGAACACTTCTAGCTTATCCTTGTTACAGATAATGCTTCCTGATGGTTTTAGGTAGATGTTACTTATGATTTTGAGGTAAGCTGCATTTTTTCCTATGTTCTCTAATGTTTTTAAGAGGAATGGGTGTTGTGTGTTTTCAAAGGCTTTTTCTGCATCTATTGGGATAATCATATGATTTCTGTTCATATTTTTATTAATATGGTCAATCATGCTGATAGTTTTCCTAATATTGGACCAGCCCTGCATTCCTGGTATATATCCCACCTAGTCATAGTGTATGATACTTGTTATATATGGCTGTTATCCCTCTGCCAGTACTCTATTTAAAACTTTTGCATCAATATTCATTAGGTAAATTGGTCTATAATTTTCTTTCTCTGTTTTGGCTCTTTCAGTTGTAGGTATCAGCACCATATTTGTGTCATAAAAGGAATAAAACTCTTTCTTCACTTATTTTTCCAAATAGTTTATATGCTATTGGGATTCATTGTTCTTTAAATGTTTGGTAAAATTCCCTTGTGAATCAATCTGGTCCTGGGGATTTTTTCTTAGGAAGTTCATTGATGGCTTGTTCAATTTCTTTTTTTTTTTTTTTATTGAAGATTGGGTTAAGTATTGTATTTCTTCTATTAAACTAGTAGTAATAATTTTTAGTAGTAGTAATTTTAATTTTTGTGCCTATTCATGTATTTCATTTAGATTATCAAATTTATTGGCACATAATTGGGCAAAATAGCATGTAACAATTCTCTTAATTTCTTCATTTGTGGTGAATTCATGGCTTTAATTTTTGATACTAGTAATTGGTTTTTTTTTCCTAAATCAAATTAACCAAAGATTTTTCTATTTTATTTTTTTCCCCATAAAACCAGCTTCTAGTTTTATTTATTTGTTCAATGGTTTTCTTACTTTCATTTTTATTAATTTTTCCTTTAATTTTCAGGATTTTCAACTTGATATTTAATTTGAAATTTTTAATTTGTTTTTTTCTAGTTTTTTTAGTTGCATGCCCAATTCATTGATCTGCTTTTTCTCTATTTTGTTGATGTAAGCAATTAGATATATACTAAGTATGACTTTGGCTGTATTCCATAAACTTTGTTATGTTGTCTCATTGTTGTCATTTTATTTAATTATTGATAGTTTCTATGATTTGTTCTTTGATATACTTTTTAGACTAAATTATTTAATTTCCAATCAATTTTTAATCTCTTTTTCCATTGTATATTATCAAATGTAATTTTTATTGCTTTATGATCTGAAGAGAATGTATTTACAATTTCTACTTTTCTGCATTTGGTTGTGAGATTTTCCTGTCCTAATACATGGTCAATTTTTGTATAGGTGTCATGTCTTGCTGAGAAAAAAAAAAATTCTCTTTCCATTCCCATTCATTTTTTCTAAAGACCTAACATATCTAACTTTTCTAGAACTTTATTCACTTCCCTAACTTCTTTCTTGTTTATATTTTTGTTAGATTTATCTAGTTCAGAAAGGGGAAAGTTGAGGGCTCTCACTTGTATAGTTTTGTTGTCTGTTTTACCACAGTGTCTTCAATACAGTGACATTGGCCTCCTTCTTGTTCCACAAACAAGGCACTCTTTGCTGTTTTTGTTGTTGTTCAGTCAGTTTTAAGTTGTTTCTGACTCTTTGTGAACCCATTTTGAGATTTTCTTGGCAAAGATACTGGGGTGGTTTGCTATTTCCTTCTTTAGTTAATTTTACAGATGAGGAAACTGAGGCAAACAGGGTTAAATGATTTGCCCAGGGTCACAGAGCTAATAAGTGAATGAGGCCAGATTTGAACTCATCAAGATAAGTCTTCCTCATTCCAAACAGTGCTCTATCCACTGGGCTACCTAACTGCACCTACTCCATCTTTAAGTTCCCAAAATTTTCTTTGGATTTTCCCATCCCTGGAATGATTTACCTCCTTCTTTTTGGTTTCCCTGGCTTCCTTTGTATCCCAACTAAAATCTTTTCTATGGAGGATCTGTCCCAATACATTTTAATTCTAGTGTCTTCCCTTTCAAAAATTGCTTCCTATTTATCTTGCATCCAATTTGTTTGTACATATTAGTTTACTTGTTTTGTCCTCCATCAGATTGTGAGCTCCCTTAAAGCAAGAAATGTTTTTTTTTGGCATTTTGTGTATCTCCAGTGGATTAACACAGTGTCTGGCACATAGTAAATCCTTAATATATGTTTTTTCACTGACTTTATCCCTGGGTCATCTCTACTCCACAATGAGGTATCAGACAATATTAGGAGAATTAGGATAATTATAGCTCTACCCTCTACTAGTGTCAACAATATTTCTTACAAATATAATTGTTAGACAAAGTCATTTCTACACACAAAAAATCATCATATATATTTAAAGTACTTCTTATTTCAGCCTTTCAGTATTCTGAAAATGTATATGCCAAAGGTGATTTTGCTAGGCATTGTATTCACACACAACACCTCTCTCTGAGGATTGCCTCGTACTTCACAGATGCTATCTCATTAATCTGCACACTACCCCAGTGAGATGGATCTGAATTAATTATTATGAAGCCCAGAATTCCTCTCCAAACTGAGGTTTACATTCTCCATACATAAAATAGAGAGGAGCTCTGTATCCCTTCTCCCCCACCAACTAATCTATATTCCCCCCAACCAAAAGTATGCTCCAAGAGAAAACTTTTCTTTTATGAATCCACTAAATTTCTACTGACAACTTTGAGGTTGATTTGATACAGCACACTTTGTTCTTTGCTTCCTAATATCAAATACTATTCAAATGAACACTGAACTCAAAAAAAAACCTTAGGTGAAATGATTGTTAATAGATGCGTCCACTGCACCCCTAGTTCTATTGCCACTTAATGTGTCACTTCCTCTTCCAATAAAGTATATTCACATACCTCAGTTGACTTTCACTTTTTTATTATTTAATATATTTAGTTTTCAGTGTTGATTTTCACAGGAGTTTGAACTACAAATTTTCTCCCCATTTCTACCCTCCCCCCCACTCCAAGATGGCATATATTCTGGTTGTCCTGTTCCCCAATCAGCGCTCCCTTCTGTCACTCCACTCCCCTCTCATCCCCCTTTCCCTTTCTTTCTTGTAGGGCAAGATAAATTTCTATGCCCAATTGCCTGTGTATCTTGTTTTCTAGTTGCATGCATAAACTTTTTTGTTTTTGTTTTTGAACATATATTTTTTAAAACTTTGAGTTCCAAATTCTCTCCCCTCTTCTCTTCCCACCCACTATGCCTAAGAAGTCAAGCAATTCAACATGGGCCACATGCATATCATTATGTATAACCCTTCCACAACACTCATGTTGTGAAAGACTAACTATATTTTCCTTCTTCCTAACCTATCCCCCTTTATTGAATTTTCTCCCTTGACCCTGTCCCTTTTCGAAAGTGTTTGTTTTTGATTACCTCCACCCGCATCTGCCCTCCCTTCTATCATCCCCGATTTTTTTATCTCCTTCCTCCTTCTTTCCTGTGGGGTAAGATATCCAATTAAGTATGTATGGTATTCCGTCTTCAGGTCAAATTTGATGAGGGCAAGATTCACTCATTCCCCCCTCACCTGCCTTCTCTTCTCTTCCTGCAGAACTGCTTTTTCTTGCCACTTTTATGTGAGATAATGTACCCCATTCTATCTCTCCCTATCCCCCTCTCTCAGTATATTCCTCTCTCATCCCTTATTCATCTTCAACTCACCATGTGCCTGATCTCTCTCTCTCTCTCTCTCTCTCTCTCTCTCTCTCTCTCT
>JAQQSZ010002106.1:0-14862 GCA_028646595.1 Phalanger gymnotis | reverse complement strand
GCTGTCCTGCGGTGGAGCCCTGCTTCCCTCTGCCACTTTGTGGGTTCTGCAGCTCTAAAATTGGTTCAGAGCCATTGTTTTATAGGTTTTTGGAGGAACTTGGTGGGGAGCTCACGCCAGTCACTGCTTCCCAGCCGCCATCTAAAACTTAACATAATCTTGAGAGAGGATCAGGAAAGACCCATGGAAACTGATACTTAAACAGAGCCTTGAGAGGAAACAATGATTCCAAAAGGCAGAGATGAACCTCTATGTGTTCCAGGTCTGGAAGAGGGTCAGTGAAAAGACACAGAAATGAGAGGTGGAGGACTATGAATGAGGCATCCCTCTGCATTAGACAGATGAGACAGACACACACACACACACACACACACAGAGAGAGAGAAAGAGAGGGAGAGAGAGAGAGAGAGAGAGCAAGTGAGTGAGCCCAGGACTGAGCCTTGGAGGTCTCCAGCTGACTTAGCCGGCATAGCATGACTGACAAATCAGCAAAAGAAATTGATTGCCAGGCTTCTGCCTCCAACCCCATCCTCACTGCTTGTGCCTATGTTTACAACTTGCTTGGCCAAATTTAGTTTAAAAAAAAGAAAGAAAAACAAACAAATTTGAATTTGTTAAGTTTGGTTTTTGTCTATATGAGTTCATGAGATATTGACTGCTCTTTAAAATTTTGAATAAGGGACAAAAAGGGCTTGGAATTTGTTTATTTTTGTGGCATAGAGACAGTCTACGTGTTCTCCCAGGGAAAACAATGCTTTTTTTCTCCTTTTCAGCCTCAGAATTTTTAGTGCTGCCTGTTTGATTATGAATCTTGATTCCGTTGCCTTCTCCCCTGGATTAGCTCTTAGCTCTCTGAAATGGTAGAGCGAGACAAGGAAGTACTATGTACATGTTTAATTCATTAGCTGACCTTTGCCCAGGTAGATATGAAACTTAAAGATGCAAACATTTAGCTATGCAGCATAGAAATATTTAGACATGGAGTAACTGTACCCAAGGGTTCAGGGTCTACCATGTGTCTTTGGTCTTACTTAAATTGGCTTTCCTTATTTCCCCTTCTAAAGTCCCTCTTGACTCTTACCTGCTAACATGGACAACTTGCTTGTCAACCATTCTTCCAAATTGATGACAAATGAGACGAGCAGTAAGTACTCCATTTCTTCTCCCCTCCCAGTCACCACTCCCTCACCTCAATCCCCCAGCCTCTTGGCGAGCTTATGACTTACTCCTTTGGACTACACAGAGTCGAATTCTGGAATCGTTGGTATCTTTGTTGATCGTTTGTATTTTGAATTGTTTATGCCATATAATTTTACAAGAGACTTTCCTTTTCTAATCTGCCTCAGTTTGTTTACCCCTTTCAGCCAAGTCTATACCGTGGCTGAGGCTGGATGGCAAGGGTGGCACGTTGTAGCTGTGCTGGCGGGCCCTTTCAGCTTTTGGGACACCAGTCAGTACAGGGAGGTATTTTATTCTCAGGAAGCTTGAGGAGTTAGTCAATTTCTCACTTCTTTTTATTGCCACATGTTTAGCTAAACAGGATATGTCTCCATTCTGAATAGATCATGTAGATATATACACATATGTATACATATATTTATATATATATACAGATGTGAGTCTTCCTCCATCTGTGCAAAAGCTCATCTTGCCTTCTTGACCTGTGCTCTCCTCTTCCAAGTTCTTCCATAAATCTTCTACAGAGCATCAGTTTCACGTGCTAGAGACCTCTTGAGTGTTGAGGATCAGGGAAAATCTGCTACCCTTTCAGTTAAGTGCAAGTTTAATTCATCAGAGATGTTTTCAGAAGATTTACAATTGCTATGACATATTTCTATGAAATATCCTCCTAGGCAGCTAGGTGGCACAATGGATGGAGCACAGGACTTAAAGTCAGGAAGATCTAAGTTCAAATCTACCCCCAGATACTCACTAGCTGCGTGATCCTGGGCAAGTCATTTCAGTTCTATCTGCCTCACTTTCTCCAACTGTAAAATGGGCAAAATAACAGCATCTACCTCTCAGGGTTATTGTGAGGATCAAATGAGATAATATTTGTAAAGCACTTCTCACAGTCCCTGGCACATAGTAGGTGCTCAGTTAATACTTGTTCCCTTTTCTTTTTCCCCTTCTGACTCCAGGCCCAGCTCTCTTTCCCTCATACTACCAAGCTGCCTCTACAAAGGCATTATAAGGATGAATTCTCTGGCTGGAAGAGAGCAGAAGGATGTCTCAGGAAAAGAAGGGGATGTAAAAACAAAAGATGCACTTTTTGAAAAGTGGTATCTTGCTCTGCTGAATCAATTTTTTTTTTTCCGGTAAGCAATAAACATGGTGAAGATTCTCATCGCTGTACCTTTCGGGCAATTGTGTAACTATAAAGATCTATTTTGTCATAATAATAATAGCTAATATTTATTAAGTTTTCTAAGGTTCAAAAAGTGCTTTACAATGAGGAAACTGAGGCCCAAAGAGGTTAAGTGACTTGCCCAGGGTCACACAGGTAGTGCGTCTGAGATAGGATTTGAACTGAAGTCCTGTTGATTCTGAGTTCAGCTCTCTACAATACCACTATTTCCCACAGAATACCCTTTATTATCGCATAAATTGTTCCCATAAAAACTTAGAAAAGAAGAGAATATTTTCCCGTAAATATTGAAGTTCCCTCAATCTCCTTTGAGGAGTATTTATTGATAGCCACAATGGGATTTTCCTCCTTCTTTTGGTATCTTCTGCTCTCTGAGGTATCTGAGTTAAGTGCTCCCTTGGTGCTTTCAAACTTTAGTCACCTCCCTCCAGTATGGGTTGATTTCTTCTGTGTGCATTGAGTGTGATAAGCCACTTATTTCACCTCCTTAAAGGCCTTTTCCACTTCTGTTAAACATTTCGATGGGATTCTTTACAACTTCTTCATCTTACATTACCTTTCATTTGTTTTACAGAAAGCCTTTCCTAACCCCTCTTAATTCTAGGGCCTTCCCTCTGGTAATTATTTAATGGGTGGTTGTTGTCCTTCATTCTTAAAGAGGACCAAAAGGTCTTCACTATGTTGGAGTCAAGGTACAGTGTGTCCAACTGTGGCTGATCAGACCAATACGAGCTCATGTTCAGAAGGCTCTACCACAGGTCGGGCACAAATAGTCCACATTAACATTTGGAGTCAAGATGTTTCTAAATTTGTGCATCTCTTGTTTCTTTTGAGCTACAGCAATTCTGTTTCGCTCATAGAACGTGGCATTTTCTCTGATGTGGGATTGCCATGCTGAGTGGTCCTTTGCCAATGTCTCCCACGTCATGCAATTGATTCCAGAGTTCCTCAGAAAAACCTTGAGAATGCCCTCGAACAACATGGCCAGCTCATCAGAGTTGCACTCTCTGCAGTAGAATTTGAATGCTTGGCAGTTTAGCTCAAGAAAGGAGCTCAGCGTCTGCTACTTTATCATGTTAGGTGATCTACTGAATCTTCCTCTGACAATTCAAAGAGAAATAATTCATTTTCCTGCCATGACGCTGGTAGCCTGCCCCACTTTCACCGGCATACAACCATGAGGTCAGCACCACAGCTCTATAGACCTTCACTTTGGTAGACAGTCTACCGCCTCTTCTCTCCCACACTTTCCTTCAGAGCCTCTCAAACCCTGAACTAGCTCTGGTGATGTGTGCACCAAACTCATCATCTATGTGTATGTCCCTAGAAAGTATACTATCAAGGCAAGTGAACTTATCCACAGCATTCAAAATTTCTCCATTTGCTGTACCCAATGGTTCCACGTATGGCTGACGTGGTGCTGGCTGGTGGAGAACCTGTGTTTTCTTGGTATCATTAGGCCCAAATTAGCACAAGTTGCATCCAGGTCTCAAAGGCTGTATTGATGGCACAACCACCTGCAAACAAAAAGTCACATACCAATTCTCCCTCTACTTTAATAAAATAATTTACCATCACTGTGGTAGCTGATATTGATGCTGTTTTCATCCATTCTGCAGAACCTAGGCAAGCATGCCATCATGAAACTGCCATATAGTACTGATAAGCTTCTTCAGGTAAACAAATTTTGCCATAATTTTCCACAAGCCCTCATGACTGACAGTAGCAAAGGGCCTTAGATCAATGAACAAATGTTGTGTACAGAAACATTGTGTTCTGCTCCTGGCATTTGTCTTGGAGTTTTGGGCAGCAAACACTGTATCAACCATTCCTTGACTTATTATTTCCTGCTTATAGCTTGCTTGGCATATATTTGTTTGCTTGTCGTCTCTCCCATTGAATTATGAGCTTCTTGAGAGTAGGGACTGTCTTTTGCCTCTTTTTGTATCTCTAGCATTTAGCACAGTGCCTGGAGCAAAGAAGATACTTAACAAATGTTTACTGATTATTGATTGATTTATTCCAAGTCTGTCCTTCTCCTCCCCTCCCCAGCAAGCCATTCCCTGTAATAAAGGAAAAAAGAAAGAGGAAAAAGGCAGTTCAGCCGAATTAATCCACATATGCACCAAGTCTGACAGTGTATACAATATTTTACAACCTTCTTTTTCCAAAGAAGAGAGGGAGGGGAATTTTTTCATCTCCTCAGGAACAAGTTTGATTTTTGTTGTCCAGCTTATTTCCTTTTAGATTGTTTGTTATCATTGAGATGACTGTTTTCCTGGTTCTGCTTGCTTCACTCAGCATAAGTTCATATATCTTCCCATGCTTCTCTGAATTCTTTATAGTTTGCTAGAGCAAGATAATAATCCATTGCATTCATGTCCCATAATTTGTTTAGCCATTCACCACTTGATGGGCATCTATCCACTTTGGAGAACAAGGTGTTAAAATACAAATATGGTGGTTCTTCTGTCACTGATAATGAAAATTAGAGAAACATTGACAAATCTGTTCCATTTTCCTTCTATTTATTATCTTCCTGCCAATTTCATCTATGAATGTACTTGTGATGATGTGGTTCATTCGGGTCTCATGCCAAGCTTTCTTTAGATTTGTTTTTGCTTTCACTCCTTTTTGCCGTATTACTCATCTTCCAGCACCCTGTCTAGTGTTCTGTAAATGACAGAGGAGTCTAAATCAGTGCTGTTCCTTGGCTACCATCTCTTTCAGCTTGGCAGAGTCAAGTGTTGCCAGTTGCCTCCTTCTGGACTCTTAACCTCTACTTTGTGGTGACTGCTTTATCTGTATTAAGATGTTGCAGAAAATGGCAACATGATGGTTCTTATCTTTGTCTATTTCTTCCATTTCCTAATGTTAGCATTATTTTAATAGGTTGAGTTGAAGTGATTGCAAGTGTTCAGTGTCTTTAGGCTTTCTTCTAAATTGATTTTTATTTTGCCCACAGTTCTAATACTTCAGTGACCTAAATGAACACAGTCTACTGATTCTGATTAGCCTACTGCTTCAGTAACAAGTCATTTTCTGTCCTTTAAGACATAATACATTTTATTTCTTCTCACTTTTTCTGTGTTCATCATGTGTAATTATATCTAATTCATTTCAGTAAAGATTTATGTGCTAGACACTGTGCTAAGTCCTGAGGATACAAATAGAAAAATAAAGACAGGCCCTGCCTCAAGAGCTTACAGCTTAACAGGGTTAGATTGAAAAGGGGGAGGGTGTACCCTGCATAGGAGCATGCTATCTCATGGAGTGGAGCCCAAGAAAGCTGCGGATGGAAAATGAAAAGTTATTTGGAAGTTCCGTGCTTCACTTCAAAAGTATTTTATGCTCTAGCCCTCCAATCAGAGGGGAGAAGCAACTGAGGGAGTAGAGACTGTGTTGAGTATCAAAAGCCGAGTCAGTCTGCACAATGGTGCAACTTCAAGTGATCCCCTTATCCTGGAGGAGGCCTGTTTGTTCCCTGCGGAAGCCAAGTAGAGCTCCTGGTAGAAGATGAAGAGGAGCCAGTTCCTTCTGACTCTCTTCTTGGAGAGAACGTCTGTGATATTTCGGCCTGAGGCTTCTGAGAAATCTACGAGCACGTTGATCTCTTCTATTTCTCAAAGTAGAGGCATCATTTTTGCCATCTCTCCCCGTGTGGAATTGCGCCCTGAAATCACCCAATGTCTGTGTGTGTGTTGACTTAGTTTAGAGGACTGTGTCAAGATCTTTGCAGAATCTCAACTCTTCATTCTCTGTAGCAGATCTTGGCACATAGGCTGCGGTGACCTTCATGGTAATCTTCTTCCTTATGCTTCTCATTACCTCGGCAAGATGAGATGAGAGTGTATCTCGTGAAATGTTGTTTCCTGTCACCCTTGGGCAAACAATGAAACCTGTGGGTCTTCCTTCCATATAGTGGCAAATTTCTTCCCTTCATCTTATCGATATTGATATGGTTCCGTTCCTCCAATAGTATACGAATGTGTTGGTCATTGGACAAAGACCACACAATCTTAATTTCATGTTTATAAAGAACCTAACACATGTATGATTCTTGTAACCTCTGTCCCTTTCTGTGCCACAATCTATGGAAGCAGAAAGAGGCCACACATGACTGAGGAATATTTTTTGGTTTTCTTTAATTCATGGGTTGCCATAAATGCTCCTTCTTCATAATAGCTTGTACTCCATTAGTATTGCCTTGGTGAGCCCAGGATCACCTCCAAAAGGAGATGAGGCCTCAGGTCCAAGAAGGACCTTGTGGGGGTTCAATGAGATTTTTTTTTTCAATTTCTAAACCCAAATTGCTTTCAACGTATTCTGGTCAGTTGGTTACTAAGAGCCATTGGCAACACTTAACAGTACTGGCAGAAGTACAACGATAGATGCACTAAAATGTCTAATCATGCTTTCTTTTGTGGATACTACGTTTATCTCCATGTCTCTCCACAGGTACAATGCCATGCAGTACCCATCGGAAAAGAGCTTTAAAAGATTCTCATCCAGCCAGAAAAAGACATTCACATGTAAGTTAAAACTCACTTTATAGGAAAAATAAATGCAATGAATTTCTGTAATTGAAAGGCACTAAAAATCCCTGTAGTTTCAATTACTCATGGATTGTGATGGAATTTCACTTCATGAAAATGTGGGAAGCTAACCAATTTATTTATTTCTTTTTAATGGTTGATACATGAATAAGAGTATTACTATGTTATTTAAATCTAATTTTAAAACATAATTTACATGATGAAAATTGCTCTACTTCTTAATCAGAGTCACTCTGGTGGAACTGCTTTAATAAAAATTTCTTTTTTAATATAATGTGGCTTTCAATAAAAAAAAGCTAGGAAAGGAATTCTTCTATCTCCAAATTCCAACTTGTCTCATACTTGATAACCATTTCCCAGATCTTCAAGTATCTGAGGTCAAGTGGAAAGGATGCCAACTGGTAGCTGGGCCTCATTTCTTTGGAGTTTTTGTCTTGCCTCATACACCTCTCTCCTTATGCCAGAACTTCATTTGCCCCCACGTCCCTGTGTCAAGATCACACCAAAACACAGAGGTGAAACTGAAAGTTTTCCAGGCTGCTACCCTTCCCAGGCCTGTTCATTCATCAAAATGCATCCAGCCTCCCTCAGCTCCTTCCTGCAAAGGTAATTCCCTTCCCATCACCAAGGAGAAGCTAGGGCAGCATGAACAAGATATGCAACCTCAGGGAAAAGAAAGGAGATATGCAAACTAAACAGTCTTTTTATGGGTATCATAGGAGCGCATCAATTGTTGGTACCAGGACCTGACAGGATGAAATTGCATGGATTAGCTGAATCAAGACTTAGGGGTCGATGAATCCTTTTTGGGAGAGATGAATGAAGCATTCCTCTTTGTGATAATCATTTTTTCCTAACAGGGGCATTTTTTCTTTTAACCTACTCACTTTGAAATCTGGCCTCATTTTTCCCCCTCAACTGTTTTTACTTACAATTTCACTCGTAAAGAAAAAGCCCTGAAACTCTTTTTGACATTTGCACAATTCCCCTCAAGCCAAGGCTCTTTACTTACCCAAATTCCACCCCCAACCACCAGACACGTATAACCTTCCTTCCCAGTCTCCCTAACCTGACATATGCACCAGAAGGTAGACTGTTTAGCTACCCACCTAATACTGGCCAACTAGTCATTCTGCACAGAACCTTCCTAAGGACAGTGGGAAAAGGGAATGAAAGCCACTCTTATGATTCTCTTAATTAAAAATACAGTTGTGTTGAGTTTCAGAAAAAGTAACCATTTTCAAATAGGAGTATTGTAAAATATGGATATGGCTCCACAAGAAGCAACAGATTTCATCTTAGGAATATGTCATTTTCATTTTAGCTAGTGGACGTGAGTGCTTTTTCAAATGGAAGTGGACTTCACGTTAATGTAGCCTGTGTACATCACTGAAGTAGAGCAGAGTACCATATAAGAGATTCTAGGCCCCTCTTCGTTTTACATATTGTGTTAACGAGTTTATTGGGCCTTTTTTAAGTTTTCAGTTTGACATATTTTGGTTGGGGAATTAGATTACAAGTATAATAAATTGCTATAGAATTATAATTACCCATAAATCATTAAAGTGTGAAGTTAAAAAAAATCCCTTATCAGATTCTATAAGCAGAGTAATAATACTAAATAATAAAACAATGAAAAACGCAATTACTCAACTGCATTTTAAATATGTAGAAAGTAAACGTGCAAATATATCACATTAAGGAAGACTAGATGCTTAAAGCTCTTTCATGTGTGTGTGTGTTTTCTTGCTTTCTCTTACACACGCACACACACACACACAGCTTCCTAGCCAACATGGCCAATGATTTTTTTTTCTGGCAAGGTGTGTGGAGGGGAATATCTTAGTAATCTGTTAACAATTGATTGAATCAACCTTTAATTCAGTCACCAGTGTCTGAAAACACTCAGTTGAATGAATGCGTGCCATGCCTTTGTCTGCCATTGAGATAATCCCTTTCTCGTCTCTGTTTCATCATCTCTTCATTGAAAAGAAGAATAATGTTATCTCAGGTATGATTTTTAAAAGAGCTTGGAAAACATAAAATGCTCCATAAATGCCAAATAATAGCCATTTGAATCTAAAGAGACACAATATGGGAATTTAATGAGAGTCGAGAGCCCAAGCATCATCCCTGGGAATAAATTATAGGGGGATTTTGGGAAAGGTTTGGAAAAGTAGGTTGGGGCTAGGTTGGAAGGGCACTCAGGAGCCAAGCCAAGGTGCTGGCAATCAGGATCCGCGGCAGGGTTTTCTGCGGGGGAGCAATGTGATCAGAGCAGTGTTTTAAGAAGATAATTGGAGGGAATTGGAGTAAAGGAGCCACAGGAGCCAGGGAGGCAAGTTTCAAGGCCCTTGTAATAACCTGAATCTGAAATAAGACCCCTAGAGCTGTGTAGTAGCAGGAGAAATGGAAAGGAAGATACACAAGGGGGAGAGATTAGGAAGGCTCAGCAGGACTTGGTGGATGGGGGGAGGGGAGTGCAAGCAAAAGGATTTTGTTGGCTTCTTTTACTGCAAGAATGCAGTATTGCCAATAGAAATAGAGAATTGAATAAGGGGGGTGGTTGTGGAATAAGTACAGTTTTAGACATATTGAGCATGAGAGGACAACAAGGCATAGAGAAAATTGGAGACCACCCTAGGACAGCTAGATATACTAGCTGGAAAACACAGGAGAGAGAGGAGGGCTAAAGATGAAGACTTGGGGAAGCATATTTACAAGATGTTTTGAAAAGTCTTGCCGTAGCTTAAAGCTTTAACAGCTCATTAAAGACTTTTTGGGACAGCCTCAATATATCTGAAGGATAGCCACTCAGTGTGCTATGTACCACAGAGGACACAAAAAAGCAGAACATAACCTCTTCTGCTCTCGGGGAGCTTATAGTCTTGGTAAAACCTCGATGGAGGCATCAGGACCTGTGCCCTGCTTGTAAGCAGCTTCTGGAAGCTTCTAGGTGTGAACTAGAACCATATGATTGCAATGCTAATGACTGTAATTAACATTCTCCTCAGTATGCTGGATGAAATAGTAATAATGATCATTCTGGCCATGAGAAGCAGAACTTGCCCATTTGTCCAAGCCATCAAGAAATTGGAGCGGTTTGGAAGAGTCCATGGACTTAATGAAAAATGGACACTGGACTGAATCAGCTTAATAGATTGCTTTCTCTTACACACACACACACACACGCACACACACAGCTTCCTAGCCAATGACCAATGACTCTTTTTCATTGCCTTTCTTTATGCTGAGGGCAGAGTGTGAGTCCGTACATAAAAAGTATTTATTAAATGCTTTTTCATTCACACATTTGTATAGAAATATCTTCAAGGGAGGTATTTATTGGTCATTGCAGGAGGGAGTCTCTGCAGAAGAATAGGTTGTATGGAATGTTTTATGTGCTTGCTGATTTAAGAAAGTGATTTACAAGACTATATTATTCCATTCTCTGGGATAAGCATGTATTTTAAAATCATTTGCAGCTTAATAGTACAGTAAAAAGAAAAAAAACAGATTTTGGATAATGTTATGCAAAATGTTCTTTAAACGTGAGCATGCGTGTGTGTGCGCATGTATGTGCGTGCGCGCGCGTGTGTGTGTGTGTATTAGGGTGAGAGAGACACAGAATACAGTTAACTTTATGCCTTGGAAAGTCTGGCATTCTTCCATGGCTCAGCCTGCTAGAGGAGCCAAAATTTGATTCAGGAGTTGCTGAAAGATTCTCCATGCTGCTCTGGTGGCCCAGAGATTCTGGCTTTGGACAGCACCATCTGGACTAGTGTGAACGACAAAGTCAAACCTCCCACATGCATTTGCCGACATGTGCAAATCAATTTCTGGGCAAGGGCACAGACTGCCACTTGGGTTCTCTCTGCTCTCCTTGGTGGCTCCAAGTGCTCCCAAGGTGTCATTGTGCACACAGGGCACAGAGGATAAGGCAGGTTTTTCTGTTGCAGTGTGTTGTAAATAGTCCAAGTTGCCAGCTGCAATTCATCCTGCCTTTTGGCAGCCCTAGCTACTCAGGCCTGTATCTTCCTCTCCTCTGCCATTCAGGGAACCTTTCCTGCATACAAATGTCAACAAGTGTCTTCTCTTTGGCAGTTCCTTCTTAGAGGGGCAGTTCACTGATTTTCCTATAAATGGCATCAGCAGTGGCTAGTGAGGAAGAGCTGAGATCAGCGAGTTCTTTTTCAGCTCTGGCACATCTTTCTCAGGATAATGAATGGTCCTGCTTGTCCTTTGTCTGCAGCTTGCTGTTTGGGGGCTGCCTGCTTTACTTTTCCCTGTCATCATTGAAAAATGCCTGAGCATTGGAGTAATTGCAGCAGAGTCCTCCTCCAAAGAATGTGATCCTGGGCGCTTCTCCCCAGACATCAGTATCAATGTTGTAACTTTCAAAGACAACCTGAGGAACTCCCTCAATGCATCATCTTGACACCCCCAGACTGCAAACCAGGAGAGAAAGATGGAAGATGTGCTATAATCAACCTAGAACAAAGAATTATAAGTTCAAGGAATCATAGCTTTAGACTTGGATGGAACCTCGGGAGCCATATGGTGCAAACCCTCCTTTTACAAATAAGGAAACTGAGACCCAAAGATGTGAAATGCCTTCCAGAGCCACATAGGAATCAAGTGTCAGTGCCAAGATGTGAATGTGGCATTTGAATTCTGACTCAACATTTAATGGTCTTTCCATCATAGCTCACCGATTACAAATGACATTCATCTTGGTGCATACTACAGAAAAAGCAAAGGTTGTCATGGCTCCTTTCCAACTCCGTTTGCTAGGTCTTCTGTAAACAATGGTAATTTCATTTTCTTAGCCTCTCAAAAGCTTCTTCTAATAATAATAAGAGCTTGCCATTTACATATAGTCTTTCACTTACATCATCCTCTGAGGTAAGTACGACAGACATTATTATACCCATTTCGTTTCAACTGATGGAGAAATTCAGGCTCAGAAAGGTCAGTTGAATTACCCATTGTAAAACAGCTAAGTAGGGTGAGAGGCAGGATTGAAAACAAGATCTCTCCTAATGCCAAAGCCAGTGAGCCTTCCATCATAGCACACTTGCTGGGCCATCCCTGAAAGTCAGATGGACTCAATCCACTGTTAAGAAACAGAAAGCACCGATTGTTTCTCAGAAATGAACAAATCTGGAGCTGCCAGTTAAAAATGATGTAACTGTCCAGGGCATCCATAAAGATGCATGTCTGTCTATCTGAACTCAGTACAAATCGGTATCCAAGTAGTAATGGATCTGTCCAACAAGTTTGCCAAGGAAAAAGTCCATCCTAATGAACTATAGGATAATTTAAGGGTGTTTTTCCCTTCTGGTTGCTGGGGTTTCATAGGTGGGTTGACTTTCACCGAAGATGATATTCTCTTTGGAGCCTCCTGTGTATCAGTGAGATATTTACACACATTCAGTGTTCATAGGATCATAAATTGAGAGCTGGAAGGGGTTTAGAGGACATTAAGTAAAACTCCTTGAATTTGCAAATGTGGAAACTGAGGCATAGACAGGTTAGGTCTGTGTCTAGGGGAATATTATTGTGTTAGGAAGGAAATGTAACAACAGGGCCTCATGTAAGTTTTTTAATAACAGACTGACCAGATTTGAGAGTACTCAAGGACACTTTCCCTGCTCATAGGACTTGGGAATTGGAAGATTCCTTAAAGTCACCTAGTCTAGTACTTTCTTTTTATAGCTGAGGAAACTGAGGCTCAAAAAGCCTACATAACTGGGATCTTTCCACTGCCCTGAGAAAGGCATTGGTGGGAAACAAGGTTGCTTCCTTTTCATGTCAGTTTCCCTCTCTCAAATTGGGCCACTCATGTACCTGCCTCCCTCAGTAAGGCAAGGGCATTACATATTTGAGATTAATTGCCCTCGGGCCTTCTAAAGTATGCTTGGGAACTACACGTTGTTCTGATACTGCCAGTAAGATGCTCAGAAACTCGAGATCCACCTGAATCGATCTCATTTCCTTCATGTGACTACATGTGTGACCATACATCAGTTTGTCGGTATATAAACTTTTTGATTCATTTTTTCTTTATCCAAGTGGCATATGGCAAGCAATCAATAGTCCCTGGGAGTAGCAGTGATTATAATGAATAAATTGTTACATTTTTCCCTTGGTATTTAATTTAGCCTCATATAGGTTCACGTTCTTTATGCAACCTGTTGGCCCCAAGAGAGGTTGGGATACCAGTTGACTTTCAGGTGCTTTAGCCAAGTCCTATAACACAAAGTCCCTGCTCATGTTGGCTCAAGTCAAGTATTTTAGTGCCCTACACCTTTCTCAAAGTGAGTCAGGGTTACTCTTTGGCTTTATAGAAAGTAATTGATAAAAGAGGGAAAGGACCCACATGGATAAAAATAAGCATAACACTTTCTGTTGTAATAAAAAAAAAAACTGGAAACTAAGAGAATGCCCATCAATTGGGGAATGATTGAACAAATTATGGTATATAGGAGTGATGGAATACTATTGTACCATAAGAAATGACAAAAGACAGATTCGGAGAAATCTGGGAAATAGTATATGAAAGGATGCAGAGGGGAGTGAGCAGAATCAGGAGAACAAGTGATACAGGGACAATAACACTGCAAGAAAACAGCACTCTGATCAAGCTAATGACCATTCATAACTCCAGAAGACAAGCAATAAAACCTGCTTCCTCACTTCTTGGTGGCAAAGTAGTGGCCTAGGCATGCAGAAACAGACACAGCTTTTCAGGCATGGCCAAGGTGTGGCCTATTGTCATTTGACCATGCATATTTGTTATAAGAAAGAGCTTTTTGGTGGGGTAAAGGTGAAGAGCACTAGTAGGACCCAAGGTTCTGCTGAAAGTGATGGCCCCTGTCTTTTTTAAAGCAAAGAATCACAATGAAGTATTTTTAAATGCACAGAAAAAAAAAACAGAAAGAAGTTCAGAGGGAGACACGAACAAGCAGAACCACTTTGGAACTAGAATGTTGAATTCATTATATTCTTGTCAAGCCATTTAATCTCCATTTGCCTCAGTTTCCTCATCTGTGAAATGGGAATAATAATAGCACCTGCTTCTCATAGTCATTGTGAGAATTGAATGAGATGATATTTGTAAAGTCCTTGGCACAGTGCCTGGCACATAGTAAGTGCTATAGACATGTTAACTCTTATTCTAGCTATTATTTCTTTAAAAAGCCAACCCCACACACGAGCTGTATTTAATAGAGATTCACAGTTTCTGTTCTTAGTGTATGAAAATGTTTACATTTATTGATGTTTGTCTATAAGTATGAAAGCTGATTAGATCCTTCTAGTAAAATGGTTATCTACGTTCAAGACCAATTGTCTATGAATGAGTGATTTGTGATAAACTAGCTGCCACACCAGGGGACAAAGAAATAGGCCACATGCATTTGAGTTACAAATCTGGGAGGCTTATGGAAGGATATTTTGTGTGACTAATACATATGTCAGGATAGGTACAAATGCTCCTGAAGGCTGTATCCTGAGTCTTGTCTTTTACTAAATACTTAAGACCTCAAAACTCTTGTGATCTCAGTTTGGCCACTGTGAGAAAGCTAGAAGGGAAAGGAGAAAAATGGAAGTTCCCCAGATGACCAATGAAGTCAGACTAGTTGGTTACCCCCTGGGCTGTGAGAAAGCAGAGAGGGCACAGGGTGAGTTGAATATGAAGGGATGATATCTAAAAAATGAAATAAATTTGAGGGATGAGAGAGGAATATATTGAGAGAGGGAGAAAGGGAGAGATACAATGGGGTAAATTATCTCGCATAAAAGTTGCAAGAAAAAGCAGTTCTGTAGGAAGGGAAGAGAAGGCAGGTGAGGGGGAATGAGTGGATCTTGCTCTCATCAGATTTGACCTGAGGAGGGGATAACATACACACTCAATTGGGTATCTTACCCCACAGG
>JAQQSZ010002105.1:0-14862 GCA_028646595.1 Phalanger gymnotis | reverse complement strand
AAAAAAAGAAGTTATTATGATGAAAAGGATGCCCAAGACATAAACCCTGAAGAGAATGTCTTAAAAAAAATCTAACAAAACATCCAACACAGCTTGGGCACAAATTCATCTAGAATTCTACAAGAAGTAAAGTAGGAGTTAAAAAATGATTTTGCAAATGAAAAGAGAGCACCAAAAGAAAGAATTGGAGACAAAATGAGAATTAGAGAGGAAAGATTTTAAAAGAGGATGAACAGCTTAGCACAAGAGACATAAAATCACAGTTAAGACACAGACTCTTTTGAAGTTATAATGCACCAAATGAGGCAACAAGAAACGTTAAAACAAAGTAAAATGACTGAAAAAAATAGAAGAAAAGATAAAGTCAGCAACATTCAACTTGAAAAAACAGATGGAAAGATTATTTAAGAATTACTGAATTACCTGAAACTCACCAGGAAAAAAAAAGAGGTGCCTAGACATCATATTTTAAGAAATCATGAAAGAAAACTGCCCGTAAAGCTCTTAGAACCAGAGGGCAAAGTGAAAATACTGGTCACCTTTTGAAAGGAACCCCCAAATGAAAACTCTAAGGAACATTGTAGACAAAATTCAGAACTTTGTTTAATTTTGCTTAATAAATGATTTTTCATTTATTCATTCATTCATTTCTGGGGTCAATATTGAGTGGTCCCCATGCCTGCTGACAGTAGCAGTGCTCAGTCAGTTAAAAGAAGAGTGTGTCAGGCCTGTGCTCTCTTGGCTGAGACTCTGCAGTATTGTAAGTACTGTCTCTAGACCTCCATGAAAAATGGCAGAGGGAAAGAATGGGGATCTCCCCCAAAGTCAGTTTGTAGTAGAGTAGAGCATGGATTAGAAAAGGCAGACTGGAGGCAGGGAGGCTAATTAGGAGCCTTGCAGTAGCCTAGGAGAAGGGAGATGAGGGCCTGGATGAGGGTAGCAGTCATGTTGGGGAAGAGAAGTAGACAGATTCAAGAAGCTGAGGACCTCTTCTTGGCAACTGACTAAATATGGCAGAGAGGTAAGAAGACTGAAGAGTTGAGGATGACTCCAAGGTTTTGTATGTGAGTGCCTGGAAAGATTGTGTTATCATCCACAGAAATGGGAAAATGGAGAGAGGTCATAGGTTTCAGGCTTTTGTTGGACATGTTGATTTTGAGGCGTATTTGGTGGAGAGATCAAGGTGGAGACAATGAAAACTGACTAAACAGGCAATGAGGGTCTGTATAAGCCATCTGTAAGTAACCAGTAAGTAACAATTATGAAGGAAAAAGAGGCAAGTTAGACTGTCTGGTGACTCCCTGGTGATGCTACCATATGTTGACCCAGCACAAACAATAGGCAGTTATACTATCTTCCTGGGGTGTAACCAAGAGCCACCCAAGACTAGTTAAACCAGATGACCTCTATTCGCTCCTGGTGATTCATGGAATGAAAAAAATGACACCACAAGCAGGAACCTAGAAAGCATTGCAAGGGCTTATGTAGTTTTGGATAAGAAATAGAGCTCTGAAGGGCATAGACTTTTTTCAATATTACTGAATAAAAGGCTGGGACTTCAGAATAGAAATAGAAATAGAAAAGATTTGTGAAGCTAACAGCTGGTTAAGAGGATTGTGGCTGAATGATAAGATTTGCTTTTATGGACTACAGATTAAGATATAGAAATGATCAGTGATGTGTGTGTGTGAGTGTGTGTGTGTATGGTATCCCAAAAGTCTTAGTTGTAGTTGCAAGCTTTTATAACTTTTAAGCTATTATTAAACTATCATTAAAGCTACTAAGCTTTCCCCAATTGAGAAATGGTCAAAGGATATGAACAGGCAGTTTTCAGAGGACAAAATTAAAGATATCTATAGGCACATGAAAAATGCTCTAAATCACTATTGACTAGAGAAATGCAAATCAAAACAACTCTTAGGTACCACATCTCTTCTGTCAGATTGGCTAAAATGACAAAACAGGAATATGATAAATGCTGGAGAGGATGTGGGAAAACTGGAACACTGTTACATTGCTGGTGGAGTTGTGAACTGATCCAGCCATTCTGGAGAGCAATTTGCCCAAAGAGCTATAAAAATGTTCATACCCTTTGACCCAGCAATACCACTTCTAGGGCTGTATCCTAAAGAGATCACACAAGTGGGACCCATATGAACAAAAATATTTATAGCAGCTCTTTTTGTAGAAGCATCGAATTGGAAATCAAGGGGATGCCCTTCAATTGGGCAATGTCTGAACAAGTTGTGGTATATGAACGTAATGGAATACTATTGTGCTATAAGAAATGGTGAAGATATGGACTTCATGATAACCTGGAAAAACCTACACGACATAATGCTGAGTGAGTGGAGCAGAGCTAGGAGAACATTATATACAACCACAGATATATGGATTCTGTGATGACTAACCTTGATAGACTTTGTTCTCAGCAATACAAGGTTCAAAGACAGCTCTAAAGGACTCATGATGGAGAGAGCTATCTACATCCAGAGAAAGAACTGTGGAGTCTGAATGCAGATTGAGGCACACTGTTTGCTTTCCTTTTCTTTTCTCTTTCATTTTTTTTGTTTCTTCTTGCTCATGATTCATTCCATTAGTCATAACTTGTCTTTACAACTTGACTATTGTGTAAATAAGTTTAATGCTAAGTTATATGTAGAAGATATATCAGATTCCATGCTATTTTGGGGAGGGAGAGGGGGAGAGGAGGGAAGAAAATCTGGAACTCAAAATCATGTGGAACTGAGTGTTGTAAGCTAATAATAAAAAAATCTTAATTCAAAAAAGCTACTAAGCTTGTACAATCTAAAACTGCACAAAGACTTTTGGGACAACCTGAAGATCTACCTATGTGTACATATATAAATTTTTCATGGAGCTGTGATCAAGAAGCCTTTGAAAACTGCTCACAGAGATCTGCCAAAGCACAGAGCAGCAGAGGGGCTATCATGGAAAAAATCCTGGATTTGGAAATGGAAGACATGGATTCCAACCATGGCTCTGCTCCTTACTCTCTTGGACAAATCCCCTCCCTTCTCTGGATCTCAGCTTCCTCTTTGGAAGAATGAAAGTCTTGGTGAACATGATCTCTGAAGTCCTTCCAAGTTCTAGACTGATGCTATTCTGACCTCTCAGGCATCTCATAGGAAGAATACCTTTGGCCACAATGTTACAGTTATCTATAGGAACACGCAGTTCTTAGAGACAATATCTAGTTAGGAAGGGGCACAGATGTCTACACACAAATACACAGATGACTAGTAGTCAGAAAGGTAAACCAGAGAGCAAAACACAGGCAGGGAAAAATCACCTTGATAGGTATCACTGTGGCCTAGTGGGATGTGACTCATGGCTAGAATATGGTTAAGAAAAGAAATGGAACGCATTTGATAAAAGGGGCAACAAGTTACACTGTGTCTGTCCTTTCAGCTTGCCAGTCTGTTTTTTTCCTTCTTTAATTGCACCCGGAAATACTGATGTGTGCACGTCACTGTGGGGTGTGTGTGTGTGTGTGTGTGTGTGCGTGCGCGCTCAAGGATGCATGTTATGAGTGCTCACACAGAGTTTCGTTACGATGCCCATCACAAACAACGTATTTCCTGTCAAAGTTTAAGCCATGGACTTTTGGCCAAAGAGTGAGTGAATAAATGTTTCTTAATGCAATTTGTGGTTGGGGCAAAGGTACAATGTTGACAGATATAATAAGATGGGATATTAAGGACATACATATTAAAAACAGCTAGGTGGCCTAGTTCAGAGAGGGCAAGATTTGGAGTCATGAAGACCTGAGCTGCAATCTTGCCTCACACACTCCCCGCCCACCATTTAAAATTTTTATTTATATATTTTTAGTTTTCAACATTCACTTCTATGAGATTTCGAGCTCTAAAATTTTCCTCCTTCCTCCCTTGCCCTTCCCCCACCCCTCCCCAAGATAGTGTACAATCTGATAGAGACTGTACATATACGATCATATTAAACTTATTTCTACATTAGTCATGCTGTGCAAGAAGAATCAGAACAAAAGGGAAAAACCACAAGAAAGAAAAAAAGAGAGAAAATAGTCTGCTTTGATCTGCATTTAGACTCCATCATTCTTTCTCTGGACGTAGACAGCATTTTCCATCATGAGTCTTTTGGAATTGTCATAGATTATTGCACTGCTGAGAAGAGCTAAGTCATTCGTAGTCAATCATCATACAGTGTGGCTGTTACTGTGTACAATGTTCTCCTGATTCTGCTCACTTCACTCAGCATCAGTTCATATAAGTCTTTCCAGGTTTTTTTTTGAGATCTGCCTGCTCGTCTTTTCTTATGGAGCAATAGTATTCCATCACATTAACATACCACAATTTGCTCAGCCATTCCCAAATTGATGAGCATCTCTTCAATTTCTAATTCTTGGCCACCAGAAATAAATATTTTTGTACATGTGGATCCTTTTCCATTTTTTATGATCTCTTTGGGACACAGACCTAGTTGTGATATTGCTGGATCAAAGAGTGTGCACAGTTTTGTAGCCCTTTGGACATAGCTCCAAATTGCTCTCCAGAATGGTTGGATCAATTGTGTTCCACTTTTTTTCACATTTTTTCTAACATTTATCATTTTCCTGTTTTGCTCAGATACTTATTAGCTGTGTGGCCCTGAGGAAGTCACTTAACCTCTGTCAGCCTCAGTCTCCTATATGTGAAATGGGGATTAGAAGAATGCATAATATAACATCTCTGAGACTATAGCCAAATTATAGATCTGTATATCTGCATAGACCTGGAGGGAATTTCTGCACTTTCTTGCAGAAATCAAAACACTGATGTGGACCAAAACAAAGCAAAACCCCATGTGAACCAGTCCATAAACTGAAGGGGGAAAGCACAGGGCAGAGTATTTGGGTGAGGAAGAATAATAACCTCAGATACTGAAGTGATTTAGTAGTCACAGCACACAGCAGATTCCCTTAGAGGTAGAGAAGTTAAGCTGAAGCTTCCCCTGGTGGAGAATTAGCCCTGAAAGTTGACCAGAAGACTTGGGTTTGAGTCTTGGCCCTACATCATTCCTCCTGATTCTAAGCTTGGGTAGGGACACTAAACCAGAGGGAAGAAACTGTTGATGCCTTAGGAGGTAGAATCAAAACTTGGCAAGGAGGCAAGATACAGCAGTGAGGAGAGACTTACATTGTCTGGACATCTGTTAGAATTGTCTCTGGTCTAAAGAAATAAAATAGCCACACAATTCCTGATTGGCCTTTTCTTCTTCAAAAGATGGAGGAATTCACAAGGGAACTGGACCTGTTTGTGACTGGTGGGCCAAAGGAGGAGTAATGGGAAGCTTGGGAGGAAATGACCAAGCTACCTTCAATTTTTTTGAGAGATAAAGAGGGGAGAGCTGGTTTGAAATATAAAAACCTTATTTTTGGTGGAAGTTGATTTCAGAGAATTCAGCCTAAAGACAGCCTAAGATGAATGAACATGGAACACTAGAATTCTTTGTTCTAATGAGGAAGAAAAGGGGGGGAGCTGTGCAAAGAGATGGATTTTTGAAAGATACAAGCATAAGGTGGAAGCAAGGATCACAGAGTTGGAAGTTTGAAAAGATCACAGCTTGAGAACTGAGAGGGGCCTCCGAAGCCATTTAATCTAGCCCCTTCATTTTACCGATGAGGAAACTGAGACCCAGAGAGATAAAGGGCTTTTCCCCAAGGTCAAACTTTTAGTAAGTGTCAAAGTAGAATCATCCATTCACAGATGTAGAGCTGGGGAGCTCAGAGGTCATCTAGTCCAATGCCTTTTTTTCAGATGAGGAAACTGAGTCACAGAGAAGTAAAGTGACCAGGGTTTTACAAAATGAGAAAATACTGTGTCCTTCAGGCTATGAGTCTGATGAGCTTAATTTCAATTCTTGGCAAAATCCAACAATTCACTAAAGTTTGTAAACAGTTAGAAAGGGAAGTGGTGACCTCTAAGAACCGGTCATACCAGACCAACCTCATTTCCTTTTCTGGTAGGATTACTGGATGGGTGGATCAGAAGAAAACCACAGAAAGCATTTACCTCAAATTTGAATGTGTCTCTCACGTCAGGTTGTAGAGATGTGGGATCACAGAAAATGAGAAGCCGTCTCAGAAGCCAGCCTGTCTAATCTCCTCAGGTTAGGCAGCCACGTAGCACCGTGACAACTCAATCTAGAGAAATTGAGGCTGGAGTCAGGAAGACCCAAGTTTGAATCCTGCTGTCACTTAGTCCCATTTTAACCTCAGTTTCTTCATGCGTAAACTGGGGATAATAATAGCATCTACCTCTTGAGGTTATTGTGAGGATCAAAGATGATAGCATGTAAAATGCTTATGTAAAAAAGTTATAATGTTATATGAAAGATATTGTAAAATATATTTGACAAAACATTACATAATATTTCAATATAACCATAATTATAATTATAATTTAATAATATAAATGAATAACCATAATTGTAACATAATTATATAATAATAAGAATTATAATTATTATAGCTGAGAGTTGGAGATATTAAGGGACTTATTCAAAGTCATAGAAGCAAGGAACATCAGAGGTGGGATCTGAACCTAAGTCTTGAAGTTAGTCATACCACACTGTATCCTAGATCTCAAAGTCACTTAGTAGTTGAATTAGGATTAGAGCCCAGCTCTTCAGACTCCTCCCTCCCATGCACATTTTAGAATCAAACTTCATTAGAGCTTGGAGGCATCTTAGAGAATCTCTCATCCAACCCCACAAAGAGGCCCAGAGAGATTGAAGAACTTGCCCAAAGTTGCACAGCACCTTAATGGCTGAACTAGGAGCAGCAGGCAGTGCTCTGGACGTCTAATTCAGTGCTTTTTCATTTACTTCCAGGCTGCTGTACCTTTCTCCCAGCTCTCTAAATGAAGCACAGGGGCAGGAATACATTTTGTCAATCCTTTAGCCTTTTGGAGACTTCTTTCTGTAGCCTGGGGCAGGACAGTCATCACCACTCACTGCACAAATATTTACAGCTTATATAAGGAGGTATGGGGGAAAAAAAAAACCCTCACATATACCTGGTGTTTTACCTATGGTTCCTCACTTGACCTCACCTTTGAGCTCAAGACCCATATCTCTAGCCTCTCACAGGACATGCATGCATACCTGCCTGGTAATCCCACCAGTAAGACCTCAAGCTCAACACATTCAAAATGGCCCTGATTCTTTTCCCCCCTAGATATGCTCTACCTCCTAACTTCACTACACCCCCACCCTGTGTTTACTGAGAATATTTTGGCTGTTCCTCCTTCCTCTCTTCTCCCATCTTAAGCTGTCACCAATTTTTGTCCCTATCTTTGTGACAATTCCTCTGTCTACTCTTTCCTCTCCCACTGCTTGCCACCCCCTGTCAGGGCCTCCTTATCACCCACTTGACTTATTGTCACAGCCTCTCCTGACCTCTCATTCCAATCCATCCTTCATGCATGGATCTAAATCCATAAATCTACATGTCTCCTCTGCTCAAAAATTTTCAGTGGCTCCCAACTGCAGGTGGAGCAAAATTCAAATTTCCCTGCTTGGCTTTCAACAATGCCCACCAAAATCTGGCACCAGCCTACCTTTCCAGCCTTATCCAGTTTTTATTTTTTATTCCAGACCTGTAAAACTCCCCCTACCAAAGCAACATGTCTTTAATGGATTGTCTTGAAAATTGCTATGGGCTCTAAGAGCTTAAGTGACTAGGGTCATTCAGCCAGAAAATAGGATCATAACTTTAGAGCTGGAAGGGAACAAATGTAGAAAGTCATCTAATTTAATCCATTCATTTTACAGATGAGGAAAAACATTCTATGTTGTGACATTCTGTGTTCTAAGGCACCTTTGAACTGTCTCATTGCAAATCCCTCCCAGCTTTACCATTCTAAGACCCAGGCCCTGCTCATGGCCTAGGAGAGAGGATAGGAAACACAAAACAGTTCTAATCCAAGGCAGAGTCTGCTAAACAAGAGAGCGAAGTATGGAAGCTCTAGCACCAGAGGGCTGAGAATTCAGAGGAGTGACTCAGAGCAGAGATTATCCCTCCCCATTGTTCCAAGTCCTTTACTATGGTGCTCAATTGCCTAGATTTAGACAGACTCTCCTTTACTTCCTCTCTGCTTGGCTGACTCAGCTTGGGAATGGAAGGCAGGGCTCAACCTAGGACTTCCCCTCCCCCCCTTCTGCAGACCCTCACCTTTCCCCAGCTTTCTCTATCATTTCCAAGAGTGCCTTTTTCCTCCATAGGTCTGCCCCAGGTTCTCTTCCACGTACTCTGTTTGTATCTTGTATGTACCTAGCTACTGATAATGTTGTCTCTCTCATTTGGATGTGAGCAGGGACCAAGACCGTGTTTTTGCATTTCTTTATTTTCCCAGCACTGTTTAATAAGTTCTTCTTGATTGATTGAATGAAGTTTACATCGATGCTTCCATAGACTCCCCCATCCCCTTTAGTTCCTACTAGCCTGCTAGGTACATACTGGTTTTTAAAAATGGATATTGATATACTTTTTTTTTACATCATTTTCATTTCCAAAGAAACTCCACCCCCCTCCCCCACTCTGAGAGGGAAGAAATTTACAAGAAATTTAAGGAGAGAAGTGTTTCGTGTAAATTAAATGTGTTGTTTAGTTTATACAAGCTGCTTTTTGTCTCCTTCTTTCTGTGTTCCACATCCATAGTGCCCCACCTCTGCAAAGAAGGGAGAGGGGGCCCAGGAAGTTTCACTCATTTTGCAAATATATTATTTATGAAGTTCTTGCTCTGGGGTAGTACAGAGCCTTGACAAGAGCCTGAAACAGCCTTTGCTTCTGAGACTTGGGTTCCAATCCCAATGAAGTCTGCTGCTTACATCACCTTGGATAGGTCCTTTAAAGTCTCTGGACCTCATCTGTAACTATGCACTCAGCCACTTGCCTTCATAGATTCCCTCATCTAGTATGAAATAAAAAGCTAGAGGGACCAGACCTGTGACTTAATTGATATAGAGAAGTCCTAGAGGAGGAAACACCTTTCCCCCACGCAGATCAATGCTTCATCTTATAACTTATACCAGACCTACACAACTTAGCAGTAGATAGGGGCCAAAATTAAAACAGGCTAAACTTCTTTGGGCTGCAGATAGGTTAGACTAGAGACAGACTGACAAACAGGAGAGAGTGTGTAGTGATGACCCTATATTTTTCTTGGGCCACCTGAAATCCTTTGGCCATATGTTGTGCAGGCCTGCCTTATACAGTTATGTCTTCTACACCATGGGGGTTAGAGGTGTGGTGCTCCCCCTATCTGGAAAATCCTCATAAAATTTTTTGTCCTTCCCTTCATGCCAGAGAAAAAGTCTGAATTATTATGGTATTAAAAGATACAATATGTTGATATTATATGACACTAAACATATATTTCATCCATTTCTGAGTTTCTAAATTTTTTCTGTCATCAGCTGGCCTTTGTGTGTCAACTGTAGCTTCTGCAAAACACCCCTCAAATTCTCATTTAATTTCTTATGCCGACCCTCAAGATGGGGAAAGTTGAAATGTGGAAGGGATAATCGTAGTCTTGGAGAACTGTTGAGAGCACTCAAGGGTTAAATGATTTGCCTGGGTTCACTAGGCCAGCAATGCCGGGCTGGCCAGTACCTGTCAGAATCTTGAACTCCGGTATTATCTGCTCTGCCACATGGCCTCTTTTTTTTTTCTTTTGGAGGGAGGAAGGCAGGGCAATTGGGGTTAAGTGACTTGCCCAAGGTCACACAGCTAGTAAGTGTGTCAAGTGTCCTCCTGACTCCAGGGCCGGTGCTCTACTTACTGTGCCACCTAGCTGCCCCTCACATGGTCTCTTATAGGAGTGATAAGTGTACCAAGTGCTTTACATATTTTATCTCATGTGCCCCTCATGATATGAGTTAATGAAGTGTGATTTAGGGAGTAGAGCACTTGACTTGGAATCAGAAAGGCCTGAGTTCAAATCCTGCCTCGGACATTTAGTAGCTGGGTGACTCTGGGCAAATCACCTAAGCTCTCCGAGGCTCTGTTTCTTTATCTGCAAAATAAAGAGGCCATTGGACTCTAATACCTCAAAGGTCCATTCCTGAAGATGTCGTTGGGCCCATTGTATAGAAGGCTGTTAATATAAAGGCTGTAAAAAAAGTAAAGAGACTTTCCCATGGTCACACAGCTAGTTAGTGTTAGTGTTAAACCCAGGTATACCTGCCGCCAGATCCAGAGCTTCATTTACTATGCACGAACACAGACACCAATGACACACCACATTACGTGGTAGATGGGGCAAAACAAAGTGTTAGATGAGCATAAAGGGGTAGGGCATTACCAAAAGGAAGATTTAGGAAGGCTTCCTGGAGGAGGCAGCATTCGATTTGATCGTGAAAGTACAGCAAGGAATTTAACAGGTGAAAAGAAGGAGGGAGAATTTTCCCTTCATTTTCTCCATGTTTTGCATTTGTATGTAATATCCTTTTTTAAGGAATAGCATCCAGAAAGACACGGAGACAGGAGGTTGTCGTTGTTTGTCCTTGGTTCTTGAAGACGACTTTGACATCATGGAGGTGATGCCGTGACATGAAAGTGAACTGGATTTCAGCGAGGGAGGGCTGTGCAAAGTCACCAGCCTCACTGTCTCCTCCAGAGCCATCTGGGTCCGGCGGCCAGATACAGATCAGGACGACTAGAGATGGCCCCCCAGCGAAGGCAGGAGAGGCCGGCGTAGGAGGAGGTGGAAGAAATGATCAGGCCAGAACGACTGGAGCCTCCTGCTGGTGCAGGGCAAAAAACATCAGATAAGGTGGATGGTGTCTGATTGTGGGAGGCCTTGAACGTCAGGCAGAGTTAGAATCTGGGACAGTGCAGAGTAAGTGATGAATATTAAGCAGAAAGGACAACAAGATTCAAACGTCTTTTGGCATCTGTGTGAAGGATGAAAGCCAGCTTAAAGGAGAAGGGATAAGCATGGCAGGAAGCCCCATGAGGAGGCTAAGATTGGAAATGATCTTTAAAGGGAAGGAAGCAAGCATTTAGTAAATACCCACTCTATGTGTACTATGTGCCGGGTGAAGTGCTTTACAGTTGTGGTCTCATTTGATCTTCACAACAACCTTGGGAAGTAGGTGTTATTTTTATCTTCATTTTCACTTGTGTACAGTTCTTTGTAACCCCACTGGGGGTTTTCTTGGCAAAGATACCGGAGTGATTTGTCATTTCCTTCTCCAGCTCATTTTACAGATAGGGAAACTGAGGTACACAAGGTAAAGTGATTTGCCCAGGGTAACACAGCTAGCAAGTGCCTGAAGTTGGATTTGAACTCAGGTCTTCCTGACTCAGGACTAGGCACTCTATCCATTGTGCCACCTAGCTGCCTGTCAGGGATGGGGAACCTGTGGCTTCAAGGCCACATGTAGCCCTCTAGGTCCTCAAGTGGGGCCCTTTGACTGACTCCAAACATCTGAATTTATTATAGTATTAAAAGATAAAATATGTTGATTTATAATACTATACATTTCTGCTACTGAGAATACTATGCATTTCTGAGTTTCTAAACTTTGTGTTGTCAGCTGGCTTAACTGTACCAGGAAGTTTGGAATCAGTGAAAGGGCCCCACTTGAGGACCTAGAGGGCCATGTGTGGCCTTGAGTCACAGGTTCCCTACCCCTTTTAATGTTCTACAGCATTCCTGACAAGAGGTCACCCTATCGCTGCTTGAAAAGCTCCAGTGTTGGGGGTTTTACTCTCTCTAAGGCAGCTCCTTCCAATTTGGGACAACTTTTAATCAAAAGAAAGTTTCCATACTGAGCCCGACCTGGCCTCCCTCTAATCTCCACTTGCTGAAGTCTTCTCTCTAGCAGTACCAGCAGCCAGGCTGAATGGAGGAGGATGTCCAGTTTCTTCCTCACTGGCAGCCTTCCTCCCAGCTTCTCACTGTTCTGTCAAACTGGGGATACCCAGGACTAACTGAACCCAGTCCTCCCCTCACAGTCTCACAAAGCAGAGCAGGCTCGGTACAATATGTTTCTATTAATTCAGTCTTGATCTACCATGTCCGATAGTTTGCCTGATTTCATCTAGCTCTGGTCCAGAGCCAAGTGGGGGCAGGGGCTGCACTTTCCCTGCCCAGGCCTTCCAAAATGCGCTGATCTCACAGGGAAGCCATTTGCCTCAAGCCTCTGGGAGGCCAAGGATCTGGGATTTCCTCAGGAGCCTGGGGTGGATGGGCCTTTCACTCTAGGTGGGTTGTTTCTGTTGGTGAACCGGAGACCAGAGCCAGAGCCTGGGAGATTTAATCGCCCCCAGAGCAGGAAGGCAACTCATATGAAGCTGCTGTCTGTGCCTGGGGCCACCCCTCCCTTTTGGTTCCAAGAGCTCCACAGGCAGCCTACCGGCCCCAACAAGGCTGAGCAGGGAGGGGAGCTAGGGAATTTGGGAGCTCAAAGCACTTTATTGAGGTCACTGTGCTATGAGACCACACCTACCTCACCTTTCTTGGGAGTCGCTCACCTGAGAACTGGGTGAGATTCTCCCCAAATCCAGCAGCCCTTAGAGTCAATCCACACTAACAATTTTGGTCATTTACACACTGTGTTTAGTTATTAGTGGGGTAGAGACTTGGGTCCTACTTCCATTTTTCCACTGGCTTGAAGTGAGACCCTTGGGGAAGTCTGAAGCACTCCAGTTTTTTTCTTATCTGTAAAATGGGTATAATAATCCAGGTTCTGCCCCAATCCCTTAAGAGGGAGTTGAGCCAGTGAGGTCTAGGAGGGCAAACCTGGAAAGAGCACTGAACTCAGTCTGAAGATCTCACCTCATTATTACCAGTCCTAGGATGACCACCTAGGCAGCCTTGGGCAAGCCTCTTTCATCCCATGAGCCTCAGCTTCCTCATGATTGCTTTGACCTGACCTGTCATTTCATCAGTAGGAGAACTCTTGATAAGGAAACTCCCAACAACAACAATGACAACTTCTAGCCTTAGAGTTGTTGGGGCCACTGAGAGCTGATGTGACTTGCCCAGTCATGTGACCAGTATGTGGCAGGACTTGAATCCAAAGCTTTCTGGTTCCTAACCACTATCCCTGCCTGTCTCTCAAGGGATATCCTCATTTCTACTAATGAGAAGTGCTGTCTACATGGAATTTTATTCTACCCATGTTACTTTGTTTGAGCCCTTAAAGACCTATGAGGCAGCCATTATCATTCTCATTTTGCAGAGGAGGAAACTGGAATTTACAGAGGTGAAGTAATGTAGGTATAGTCATATGGCCAGAAAGGATTTTCTCATCAGAAACAGGTAGATGTTGGGCTGCGGAAGCCCATTTTAGTCATGGAGTTTGGCATGAATGAGAGATGAAAGGGGGTGGGAAAAGAACAGGAATGTGAGCAACCCAGTTTGGCTGATACACAGACTCCATGAAGTAATGAATGGTGAGAAGGAAGGCTGGTGGGAAAGGTTAGAGCTTTGAATGCCAGTATTAGAAGGGCCTTGAATGCCAGAATCAGGAATTGATACTCTATTCTACAGGCATTGTATTTTTCAATGGAGAAGTGATATGATCAGACCTGGGCATTAAGAAGATTAGTCAGGCAGCAGTGCGAAGGACAGACTGGAGAGAGGAGAGACAGATGGTTGGGAGACCACATCAGAAATTCAATTCAATTTGACGGAAATTTTTTTTTAAAGCGTCTATATGCTTCTTATGACCCTGTTCAGCTATTGACATTAAGCTTGTCAATTAATAATAATCATTATTAATAGCGATCATTATTACTTAATTCATTAATAATATCATTATTAATAATGATTGTTAATGATAATCAATTTATCATTAAATATGCTGCTACCCAGAAACCTGAAAATGATGATGGCCAAGGGAATGCAAACACTGGGGCCCTTTTGTTACCCCAAACAATCAGCAAGCATTTAGGAAAATATCTGTAACCCCAGTCCCAAAGTCCATTAGTACGCAGCTCTTTCTTTCTTGGTGGAGATCAATGAAGAGAGTCCTGTACTAGTGGGCTTTGGGACTGGGGTTACACGTCTTTTATAAGGCACTTCATGGTTTGTAAAGAGATATCATCTTCCTTGAACCCCACCATGGCAGTGTGAGATAAATAGTATCGTCATTTTACAGCTGAGGAAACTGAGGATAGAAAGGTCAAATGTCTCAACCAAGATCACTTTTCTATAGAGTCAAGGATCTGAGACGGTACTTGGATGCAAGTCTACTGACTCCAGGGTTAGTAGTCTATCTACTTGTAGTAGGAAGGCCGAATTTATAATCTCAAATATAATCATGTATATGTTTGAATGGTTCGAAATCTCAAGGTATGAGAGATTCTCTAAGTAGAAAACAAGAAAAAATTTATTTAGGCCCCACCACAGCTGGTCTGTGAACCAGCCTCCCCATTCCGACATCTTGACAAAAAGACTCCAGGCCCAGAAAGCCCGCCTCACAAGGGTAACCAGGAGGCCACAGAAAAACAAGATAGTATTTAGCCAAATCATTTTTACTGGCCTCAAGTTCTTGCTCGTACTCCTGGGTCTACACACAGGCAAGCCCTGCTTCCGCAGCTTCCTACCTCTGCAGCTTCTGGCTTCCGCAGCTTCTGGCTTCCACAGCTTCTGGCTTCCGCAGCAGCTTCCGCTTCCGCTGAAACTATCTCTTGGCTCACCTTTCTTCGCGGCTGCAGCTGAGACTCTGGCGTTCTCAAGCCCTGCCTCAACGACCAGAGACCATTGGTTCCTGAGTTGGCCCCTCTTAAGTCATTAATCTGCACCCACACAGGTTTCACACCTGATAGGACTTTGGGCCTGGGGCTTAGCACTTAACAGCTGAAAG
>JAQQSZ010002104.1:0-14863 GCA_028646595.1 Phalanger gymnotis | reverse complement strand
AAAGGCAGAATTAGCCAAATGAAAAAGGAGGTCCAAAAGACCACTGAAGAAAATATTACTTTAAGAACGAGATTGGAGCAAGTGAAAGCTAGTGACTTGATGAGAAACCAAGATATTATAAAACAGAACCAAAGGAATGAAAAAAATGGAAGACAATGTGAAATATCTCACTGGAAAAACGACTGACTTGGGGAATAGATTGAGGAGAGATAATTTAAAAATTATTGGGCTATCTGAGAGTCGTGATTAAAAAAAAGAGCCTAGACATCATCTTTCAAGAAATTATCAAGGAGAACTGCCCTGACATTCTAGAGTAAGAGGGTAAAATAGAAATTGAAAGAATCCACTGATCACATCTTGAAAAAGATCCCAAAAAGAAAACTTCTAGGAATATGGTCACCAAATTCCAGAGTTTCCAGGTCAAGGAGAAAATACTGCAAGCAGCCATAAATAAACAATTTGAGTATTGTGGAAACACAATCAAGATAACACAAGATCTAACAGCTTCTACATTAAGGGATTGAAGGGATTGGAATATGATATTCTGGAAATCAATGGAGCTAGGATCAAAACCAAGAATCACCTACCCAGCAAAAATGAGTATAACGCTCCAAGGAAAATACGGGTTTTCAATAAAATAGAGGACTTTCAACCTTTCTCAGTGAGAAGACCAGAGCTGAATAGAAAATTTGACTTTCAAACACAAGAATCAAGAGAAGCATGAAAAGGTAAACAAGAAACAGAAATCATAAGGGACTTACTAAAGTTGAACTGTTTTATTTACATTCTTACATGGAAAGATGATGTGTGTAATTCATGAAACCTTTCTCAGTATTAGGGTAGTTTAAGAGAATATATATACACATATATACATACATATGTGTATATATATGCATATATATATAGACAGAGGGCACAGGGTGAGGTGAATATGAAGGGACGATATCTAAAAATATAAAATTAAAGGGTGAAAGAGGAATATATTTGGAGGAGAAAGGGAGAGATGGAATGGGGCAAATTGTCTCACATAAAAGTGGCAAGAAAAAGCAGCTCTTTTTGAAGGGAAGAGGGGGTAGGTGTGAATCTTGCTCTCATCAGAATTAATAACATACACACTCAACTGGGTATCTTACCCCACAGGAAAGTAGGGAGAAAGGGATGAAAAAGGGGGGATGACAGAAAGGAGGGCAGACAGGGGGAGGAGGTAATGAAAAGCAAACACTTTTGAAAAAGGACAGGCTCAAGGGAGAAAATTGAATAAAGGGGGACAGGATAGGATGGAGGGAAATATAGTGAGTCTTTTACAGCATGAGTATTGCGGAAGCGTTTTACATAATGATACATGTGTGGCCTATGTTGAATTATTTGCCCTCTTAGGGAGGGTGGGTGGCAAGGGAAGACAGGAGAGAATTTGGAACTCAAAGTTGTAAAATCAGATACTGAAAAGAAAAAGTTGTTTCTGCATGCAACTGAGAAATAAGATATACAGGGAATGGGGGATGGAAGTCTAGCCTGCCCTACAAGAAAGTAAGGCAAAAGGAGTTTGTGGGGGGGGGAGTGGGATGACAGAAGGGAGGGCTGAGTGGGGAATGGGCCAATCAGAATATATGCCATCTTGGAGTGGGGAGGAGGGTAGAAATGGGGAGAAAATTTGTAACTCAAAATCTTATGGAAATCAGTGTTGAAAACTAAAATATTAAATAAATAATAAAATAAATTCGAGAAAAAAAATTAATGTCATAGTGGGAATTGGAAGAGGGCAAACACATACGTAATCAGTTCTCTGTGAATGAATGCTTAAATTCTAGCTTTGCATCTTACTACCTGTATGACCTTGGAAAAGTTACTTAATTATTCCAAATCTCATTTTTATCTATAAAACAAGGGGATGAGATATAATGACCTTTGGTCCTTCCCGTTCTACATATGTGACCCTACTGTAAGGTGGAGTACCACCTTCATCCCAAAGTAATCAGAGAAAGCCCAGTTTGGCTGAATCCAATAAAAGTCCAAACGAGGTGAAAAAAAATCTTAATCCACTTGAGAGAAGTAAGTGCTTTGATCATTGGAGAAAGACAGATGATTACCTACAGGAAATTTATGATTGGCTGAAAGAATCAGGCACGCCTTTGAGTCATGTGTAAAACAGTAAGCTATTTCATTCAGTCAGTAGGGTGTTGATCAAATCAATCAAGAAAGACTCCAAAGAGATGATATTCATCCCTCTGAACCAAAAATTTCAAGGATGCCTGTCAGTGATCAGAAATAATCTTAATCCCAATTCTCAAACACTAACATCTAGCATTTGTATATCACTTTATGGACTGCATAGCATTTTACACATATTATCTCATTAGATCCCCACAGAAGCCTTTTGAGGTATGTACTATTAGTACCTCTACTTCATAGCTGATGGCATTAAGTCAGAAAGAGGTAAAGATCCAGGGTCATTTGGTTAGTGAGCGTCTGAGGTAGGATTCAAACTCAGGTTTTCCTGACTTCTAGCTCCATACTCTATTCACTTTACCACCTGGCTGCCTATTACACTATGATCCCTCCACCTTTGAATCTGTGATCCAAATGCCATGTATTTACAAACAAATAAACAGAAACAGCCCATCCACCTGCATGCCTAAGGTCAGTATACAAAGATTCTGGGACCACTTCAAAGAATAAAATAGTGAGGATGTTATATAGCACATCCTCCTTTCCTCTACTGCTTTCAGGGTCCTTTTCATTGCACAGAGATTCTAAGCTAACTGTTAATCTCCAGCTCCTGTAAGACTGGGAATAGGGAAAATATTTTAATAATTTCAAAAATCCCCCCTCCCCTGCTGCTTGCTTGTCTCATGAAATGTATAATAGCGGGAGTTCCCCTAGAGTGTCCAGGGTCTCACTACCCATCCCTAGGCTGACTTCACGTCTCAGTCCTGCATCATCCTGAGGGATCAGCAAGTCAGAGCTCTCTCTGGTGTCTAAGAAGTGTTTCAAGGACAAAAACTTGTTCTTTCTCTTCCAGGGAATGGTCTTGCTGCTGTAATATGCACAGAATGTCAGATAATAAAGCCCCAGAATGAGTGATTTAACACATACGGGCCACCTGGCCGCCAGTTGTGTGACTTTCAAATGTCATCATGAGATAATTAAAAGGGCACATGTTGAGTGGTTTTGTAGCAAACAACACCTGCTTGTAGAGAGTGACACATTACTTTTCAGCAGGATGAAAGAGATGCCAAGATTTGTCTATCATCAGGTCACCACTTTGTGGTACCCTGCTTAAAGCAAGGAGGATGATCTATAAGCTGTTATATCAAGAAGAGGACGGACCTTGATGATCTCCTTTTCCTCCCATAAGCTTCAAATCCTAATGTAGAGACCAGGCCTGGGGACTATTACTAATAAATATTTTTAAAGAGGAATTAAATAGAGGCACTTGTTTGTGGCTGGTTTGCCTGAAATATTTCTTAAACCAGGGATTCTCAACCTGAGGGCGTGTGAACATACATAAGCACATGTATGTATGTGTATACACACACACATATATTATATATATAAATATCTGCACACATATGTGTATGCATATATGTGTATAAATATGTCTGGGTATATAGATAGATAACTATATTATAATTGTTTTTCTTTGTAACTATTTTATTTCCTATTCTGAGATCAGTATGCTTCATTGGACTTGTTGCTTTGTTCTTTGTTTTTGAAGAGGGCCAATGATGTCATAGGGTGATTTCTTGATGTGTTGGAATTGGATTTAAATGAGGCAGAGTTTCACCAAGTTGACAGCCTCACTCTCTTTTCCAGAGTCATCAAAGTCTAGTAGTAAGACAAAAGTCAAAATGATTGGCTATGACCTGGGATGCAGTGGGTGACCTTGATGTCTTTGTTATCTGATTGAGCTCTAAGCTCTCCATAGCATCTTCTTCAGCCACTTCATGGCCATTGGAACAAATTGTTCTCATCTGCCCATTCAATTGGGAGAAGTTTTCACATGTTTTTCACGCTCGCTTAACTCACCAATGGGTTTGGGGCCTATCAGTTACCCTAAACCTGGTTTAGCCCATCTACTGAGATGGTTTACTGGGTGTGGCCACTGTATATGCTATAGCTTCTTGGAGCCACAGGTGAAAGTTGAGTGCCAGGTAGACATCAGAGGTGAATGAGCAGCCCCTCAAAAGCTTAGCAAGCCCTCACACCAGAGATGTAAGTCTTCCTTGAACACCCTATACCCCACAGCCTATGTAGGACTACTAAAGGGGTCAATGACATAAAAGACTAAGAAATAAACAAAACGTAAATATTAATTTCAATAAAACTAAAAGCCCACAAAGAAATCTCAAAATGGTTAATGGTTTATGATTGGCCAATGCCTCTTTTGTGGAGCGAAAGCTCTTTCGGGGCTTCATGGGTGGGTTGTATACTTCACAGATAGAACAAATGAGATGAGGATGATGGTGCTGATAATGACAGAATTTGTTTAACAAATTTAACATTTAACAAGTACTTTGAGGTTTTTGAAGCTCTTTATTTGACTCTCACAATGAATCCTTTGAGGTAGGTGTCATTATTATCCCCATTTTATAGATGAGGAAACTGAAGGTGAGAAAGCTTAAGTGACTTGCCCAGGGTTATCTAACTATCAAGTGTTTGGGGCAGGATTTGAACTCATTATCTTTCTGGCCCCAAGTTCAGCTTTTCTTGCTGTGCCAGCTGTCTTTAATGTCCATTTGTTGAAGAGATCCAGCTCTGTTTGAGGACCCCTAGCTCCTAGAACTGTGCCCTGCACATAGTAGGAGTCTAATAAATATTTGTCATTGTTATTGTTGTTCAGGGTCATGTTGGAGCCAAGCGTACTGGATGTGAAGCATTCAATCTCTGGCTCTGATGCTTACTGCCTGTGTAACTTGTGTCCAGGCACTTAATCTCTCCCAAGGTAGCTTTTGAATTTTTAGGAAGAGGTTGGATTTGATTACCACTAAACGTCCCTTCCGGTTCCAAAGTCTAGCAACTGGAATTGTTGAAAAAAAAACAAATAAACAAAAAATAGCTCTTATTGCGGTGACATTATTGGCCACATGGCCTAAAGTCTTCTAAGACAACGGCATTCAAAAAAAACGAAATCATTTTTAGACATCTTACAACAATATATAAAAGCCTGAAGATAGGAGTCACACAGCATACATGTTTCAAGCAAGTTACTTCCCACCCCCTCCAATTCGATTTCAAGCTCCTTGAGGACAGGTACACACTTTATACTTATTCTGCATATCCTATAGTGCTAATACAATGAAAGGCAAATATCGGCTTTCAATAATTCCTCTTTTTGGATTGATATAGGATTTTTTTTTCAGATCAAAGACCATTGACTTAGAGATAGAAGGGATCCAAGAGTCCATATAGTCCAAACCTTCATTTTGTAGATGAGGAAACTGTGGTCAGAGAAGTCAATCACCATTTCCAAAAGCCATTTCCTTTCAAGACTAAGTGGCAGTGTCAGAAGAAAACTTTGGTTCTTTTGATTCAAAATCCTTGGCTTTTCCCATGATACCTAGAGGCTTCTCTTTGCAGAAAACACATCCTTTGAACTGTAGGAGCAAGGTCTCCCATTTGCTGGATAATATCATTAACGAAACCATGCACAATTCCATTCTCCACCTTGAGGAACCTTTTGGTTGATGTCTTTATAGAGACTAAGCATGGGACCATAAGGTTGTCTTAGCCCTCTTTTTTTAGGCCCATCTTAACATATATTCTCTCTCTCTCTCTCTCTCTCTCTCTCTCTCTCTCTCTCTCTCTCTCTCTCTCTCTCCTTCCCCCAAAGTATTTTCCTTATAACAACCCTGTGAGAAGAGTAATGCAGACTTATTTATATCCATCTCCCAGGTATGGAAACTGAGTTTCTGACAGGTTAAGTGACTATTGATGAGCATGCATCATCAATCCTGCTGAAGGCAGGATTCATACCTGGGTCTCCTGTCTTCAATATTCTTCCCCAAACACTATACTCCCTCTTCCATGAAGGTGCCATGTAGCTTAAGCCCAAGAGGATCATTCATTCTCCCTTTTTGAGGCCTGCAGGCAAAAGGAGAAAATCCCATCATTCATATCTGAGTCCATTTTACTGTGGTCACTTAGCTCAGGAAAATGTCATTCCTGTCTCAAATTAAGAATTAATGACAGAAGAATAAATAAGTAAACTGAGTCAGTCATAGGAATAAGTTGGCTATATCAGTGATACCCAACTTCTTTTTTCTTGCCCTTATAACTCATTCTGCAGAGTCTTGTATTTGTGACATTATCCTTTCAGTTGTTGAAGCATTTTCCATCTCAGCTGGAGTTTTTTAATCATTTTCCTTTATACCTTGACATTTTGTTACTGAATTGGAGGCAATTTTATTGTTTGGCCATTTTTCTTTTTTAATCAACCTTACTATTATTTTTTCTGTGAAGTTTTTCATGTGATCAGGCCTTTCCGAATCAGTCTTTGTTTGTTTTTGTTCATTTAGTCTATCAGGCTTGTTCTCTCTATTTGAGATGATAGAGAGGAGCTGGACTTCACTAAGGCCTCTTGCTCAACCTTCTTACCAGAAGTCTGGCATCTATCATTCAGAGTAGGAATTTCTTGTAGAAGAATAAATGAGATGCATGATTGAATCAGCCATGTGGCACAGAAGACTGTGGCTCAGTCTACTTATGTTTGATACAGCAGATTTGGACATGGCTGACTGATCTCCTCTGCTTTTCTAAGACACAGGTTTGGATTCAGCAGTCTGTTCTTCTCCTGAGGGAGTTACTTTGAGCACCAGTGAACTAGGACACTCAAAAACCCATGTTTGTACCGGTTCCTGTCATGGTTGTAGAGCAGGGAGAACTGGGTTTCCTGACAGGACTTAGCTCGGCTATTTATCATCTGTGTGACCTTGAGGGAGTTCCCTCCCCTCTCTGGATCTTAATTTCCTCATCTGAAAAATGAGGATGACTGATTGGATGATCTCTAAGTTCCTTTTCAGCTCTCACATTCTATAAAATCAGTGAGAGGTTATAAATAGACATACAGTGAAAGATGCTTGGAACCACTAGACCTTCAGATGGTAGCAGATATGTAAAAAAATAATAAAAAGAATCATTTAAAAATTTTTGAGCTTCAAATTCTTTCTCTCCATCATACTCTTCCTTGGCAAGGCAAGAAATTTTATATCTATTTTACATGTGAATTCATGCAAAACATTTCCATGTTAACCATGTTGCAAAAGAAAAAAGACAAAAAGCCCCAAGAAAAATAAATTAAGAAAAAAGTATTCATTAATCTGCATTGAGTTCATCAGTTTTCTTTCTGGAGGTAGATGGTATTTTTCATTTTGGGTCCTTTGCGATTATCTTGGATCATTGTTTGTTTAAATTTAACTTAAATTTATTTTCCTCAATTACATGTAAACAAAAAAAAAATTGACATTCACTTTTAACAAAAAAAAAAAATGAGTCCTATATCCTTTCCCTCCCCCTTTCCCTTCAGAATTTATCATTTTTCTTTTCTTTATATTTGCCAATCATATAGGTGTGAGGGGATGGCTTAGAGTGGTTTTAATTTGCATTTGTCTAGTTAGTAGTGATTTAGAACATGTTTTTATGACTATTGACAGCTTTGTTTCTTTTTCTGAAAACTACCTTTTCAGATCTTTTGATCATTTATCATCTGGGGAATGTTCTTATTTTTATAAATTTGGCTCAGTTCCTTATATATTTGAGAAACTTGTGGGAAAACTTTTTTCCGAATTACTGTATTTCTTCTAATTTTGGCTCAATAGTTTCATTTGTGCAAAAGCATTTTAATTTTATGTAATTAAAATAATCTATTTTACTTGCCATGATCTTCTTTATGTCTTGTTTGGTCATAAACTCTTCCCTAATCATAGATATGACATGTACACTTTTCCATGCTTCCCTAATTTTCTTAAGATATTACCCTTTATGATTAAAACATTTATCCATTTTGACCTTATCTTGATATAGGGTGTTTCTGCCAAGCTGCTTTCCAGTTTTCTTAGAAATTTTTATAAAATGGTGTAATAACAATTTGGCTAGGAGCAGCTATTGGAGTGTGAGAACAAACAATATCAGCAACAAGAGATGCTAGCAGAGATTCTTTGATCTGCTTTACTAAGGAAAGTAACTTTAAGGGATTAACAATCTCACTTTAATCAAACATACATATATAACTCACTCGGTTCAGGAGGAAAAGCCAGGACAATGAACTTGAGAGCAAATACAAATAGAAATCACAAACATCAACAGACAGACCTTGTCTGACTCAAATCACAATTCGTAGTTACCAGGGAAGCATCAATAGCTGGGTTTACAAGCCAGGGGGCTCTTAACAATGGCTGCCCAGAGTCTCTTCAAGTCACAGGACACACTTCCAGTGAGTGAGAGCCCCAAAAGTCAAACACCAACCTCAGATCTTATATATCAGTCTCAGGGCCCTGGGGCACTTGATCTGAGAAGCACTCAAACAAAAAACAGTGAAAAGTCCCACTTTGCTGGCCATTCCATTTGAAAGGCAAGACTCATCAAAGGTTCTTAACTGCCTCAGCATTCCAAAGGAGAAGACAACAAAAAGTCCTGTTCTGATTACCATTACATTGTCTTAGTGCAGAGAAACACTCCAAGGCAAAGATCCTGTTTTACCTGCCCCATTCAAACAAAGTTCAGAATCATTATAGACACTTAAGAGAAGAACAGCAAAAAGCCCCGTCCTGATTACCACTAGAAATGGTGAGATCTTGTCCAAAAGTCTGGATATTTCAATTTATCAAGCCCTAGATTACTGTTGTAATTTACTATTGTATACCTAATCTATTCCACTTATTCACCACTCTATTTCTTAGCCAGTACCAATGCATATATGCTCAATATTAATATTACTTCATTGTCTATGGTTCTCTCTAAGTAGATGTAGTTTATTTGCTTATTCCTTTTAATTATATATATATATATATATATATATATATATATATATATATATATATATATATAAATATATTCTTTTTTATGTCTTCAATTTGTCTGAGATCATGATTGTTACCCCTGCCTTTTTTACTTCAACTGAAGCAGAATGGATTCTGCTTCAGCCCCTTATTTTAACTCTCTCTATGTCTCTCTATTTGAAGCGTATCTCCTATAGACAACATATTGTTGGATTCTGGCTTCTAATTTATTCTACCATCTACTTCCATTTTATGGTCTAGCAGTCAGAGATAGGGAACCTGTGGCCTCAAGGTCACATATGACCTTCTAAGTCCTTGGCTACAGCCTTTTAACTGAGTTCAAGTTCTATAGAACAAATCCTTTTATTAAGGAGATTTGTTCTTTGAAGTTTGAATTCAGTCCAAGGGATGCACTTGAGGACCTACAGGCCTGCACGTGTATCCCTTTATCTCACCCCTTTAATTTTATTTTTTGGGAGATTTTCCCAATGTAAGCCCCTCTGTTTATGTAAACTCCTTTTAACTGCCCTAATAATGATATATTTCTTGGGAGTTTCATGTGTTACATTCCCACATGGGAATGTAAACAGTTTAACTCCATCTTGTGATTATTCTTTCCTGTTTAACTTTTATGCTTCTCTTGAGTCTTCTGTTTGGATGCCAAATTTCCTATTCAACTGTGGTCTTTTTATCAGGAATGCTTGAAAATCCTCTATCTCATTAAATATCCATCTTTTCTCCTGAAAAATTATGCTCAGTTTTGCTGCATAGGTGCTTCTTGATTGTAATCCTAGCTCCTTTGCCTTTCAGAATATCATATTCTAAGCTCTCTTATTCTTTAACATAGAAGCTGCTAAATCTTATGTGACCCTGACTGTGGCTCCATGACATTTGTATTGTCCTTTGTGGCTGCTTGCAATATTTTCTCCTTGACCTGAGAGCTCTGGAATTTAGGTGAGTTTCGTTTGGGAATGTCTTTTGGCAGTATTCTTTCAATTAAAATAATGGTGCAGTTTTCCTTGATAAGTTCTTGAAATATGATGTCTAGGCTCTGTATTTGATCATGGTTTTCAAGTAGTACAATTATTATTAAATTATCTGTCCTTAATCCATTTTCCAGCTCAGTTGTTTTGCTAATGAGGTGTTTAGCATTTTCTTCTATTTTTTTTATTCTCTTGACTTTGTTTTATTGTTTCTTTATGTCTCTTAGAGTCATTAGCTTCCACTTACCCAATTCTAACTTTTAAGGAATTATTTTCTTCAGGGAATGTTTATATTTCTTTTTCCAATTGATCGATTTTGCTTTTTAAGGAGTTCTTTTTTTTTTCAGCGAACCTTTGTGCATTTTTTTAACCATTAGTCCAATTCTGTTTTTTAAAGTGTTATTTTCTTCAATATTTTTTGTGCTTTTTATGTTTGTTTAGTCGTTTCGATTGTATGCAACTCTTAGTGACCCTATTTGGAATTTTCTTGGCAAATACACTGGAGTGGTTTGCCATTCCCTTCTATGGCTCATTTTACACAGGGGAAACTGAGGGGAACAGGGTTGAGTGATTAGCCTAGAGTCACATAGCTAGTAAATGTCTGGGGCCAGATTTAATCAGGTTGATGAGTCTTCTTGACTCCAGACCTGACACTCTAATTACTGTGCCTCCTTTCCTGGCTTGTTAATTCTCTTATCACAATTTTCTTCCAATACTCTCATTTCTTTCTCCAATTTTTCTCTACCACTCTTCTCTTTCTTTTTTAACCCTTCCAGGAATTCTTGTTGGGCTTGGGTCTAGTTAGCATTTTTCTTATTTTGTAGCTTTTTTTTCATGTTGTCATCTGAGTTTATGTCCTAGTCTGTCCTGCCACTATATTAGCTTTTTATGGTCAATTTTTTTTTCCGCTTGCTCATTTTCCAGCCTACTCTCTGCCTTTGAACTGTGTGTTAAAGTTGGGCTTTACTCATCTGTGATGGGGAGAGACTCTCCAAACTTCACATTTTTTCATGGTGCTGTTTTCAGAGCTAGTTCTAGGAGTCTGCAAATTTTTGGTGCTTCCAAGTTAGTATAGTTTTGTGAGAGGCATGGTTACTGCTCTTCTGGTCTGCATTCTGGTATTTACCAAGGAAAAGTCCCTGGTCTCCTGTAGCTACATGCAACAACACTCCTCTTTGCCTTGAATTTATAGCCAGGGCCCCCTGCTCTTTTGTAACTGACTACCAGTGCTCCTCTCCATCCTGGAAGTGCAGACTAGAATTGCAAATGGGCCCCTGGAATCATTTTCTGACCAGTAGTCTTACCCCCTTACTGTCTCTTGGCAGAGAGCTCTCAAAGTTGCTGCTGCTGCTGCTTTTCATAATTTTCTTCCTTTGCTTTCATTTCTTTATGTAATTTTTCCTCTACTACTCATTAGATTTTAAAAATAATTTTTAGCTGTTCCAGATATTCTTGTTGAGCTTATTTCCAATTCACTTTTTTCTCTTGGAGGGTTTGCTTGTAGCTGGTTTGATTTCATTGGCTTCTTCTGAATTTGTGCCTTAATCATCCCTGTCACCATAGTAACTTTTTATGGTGAGGTTTTTTTTCTGTTGTTTGCTAATTTTTCTACCCTATTTCTTGATTTTTAACTTCATGTTAAAGTTGGGCTCTGTGATGCCAATCAGTGATTAAAGATCTTTCCCACCTATTCAATAGGCCTCAGGTGGGGCTAGTTAAGGGAAGCTCAATTAGACATTTGTTTGTAGGTAGAACTATACCCTTTACTTATTAGGCACTAAGCCCCAGGCCTACTCTCTTTCCCCAATTGGATGTGAAACCATTGAGCCCTAAAAAGAGTATATATATACCCAGAAGGTAGCCATTGTAAGGTCAGAATTCAGAATTCAGCCCAAGGAGAAGGAGTAAGAACTCTTAGTTGAGAGAGCTGCAGAGAGATAGGGGAAACCAGGGAGCTACAGAGACCAGAGAACTGAAGGGGGAGAGAACACAGTCAAGCAGACAATTGGGATTCATGAGTATTTATGGGAAGGCCGAGGCAGGGGGGGAAAGTTACAGGATGACTTGGTTCCTTGGTGTAATGCTGTGTTATAATTTGTTTGTTGTCACATTGAGGTGGAATTACTGGTTTTGGAATACAATTACTGCTATGTCGAATTGGGTTCATTTATTCTGAGATTTGATCCTCTGGTGTCTAAATAAATGTTACACTTCCCCTGCTTTCTACCGAGAGAATCTCATATACTTTGTGATTACAAACTATACAGGCATGTTCATGGTCATTTTCTTTTTTTTGGCAGGGCAATTGGGGTTAAGTGACTTGCCAAAGGTCACATAGCTAGTAGTGTGTCAAGTGTCTGAGACTCTATTTGAACTCAGGTCCTCCTGACTCCAGGGCTGGTGCTCTACTCACTGCACTACCTGGTTGCCCTAGATCGTTTTCAAGGGCATGAATCTTGCCTTACTGAGATTGGCTCTGTTCCTGTCATTTTGTGGTACATGAGGGAGTGACATTGTCTCAAGCTTCAGGCTTTTCTCACAATTGTTTTCTGAGCTGTTTCTGAAGATCTGGAAATTTTTTGCTGCTTTCGAGGGAGTGTAATCTGGAGAGAGATGTGGTCACTGTTCTTATGGTCCTTACGCAGGAATGGACACCCATCTTTTTGGATTATAAAGATAATTCCCCTTAGGTCTCCTGTTCCTTTGGGATCAGAAACAATAATGATTCTTAGAGTCACTGATCTCTTGGCACTGGAAATAATATTGCTCCTCAGGGTCCCTGATCTCTTGTGACCAAAGGTAATACTGTCCCTCAGTACTTCCACTGCCTCCTGACTGAAAGTGCTCCTCTCCACTCTTGAGCTATGACTCAGAAGCGGGTATTTGCAATGGATTTGCTAAGAAGCATCTGGTCTTGAATTAATACTATCACATGTGTCCCCAGTAATCTCTTTCTGACCCATTTCCAGGTCCCTTTACTATCTCTCTTTCTATCTCAGGTGCTTAGCAGAGTGCCAGACACATAGTAGGTACTTAATAAATATTTGTTTACTGACTGATTTCATAGCCAGTTCTCTTTTAATTATTCCAGGCTAACTTCAAAATGTGTTTACTAGATGTTCTTCCAATTTGGTACTGCACCACCTCACAAACCATATGCACAACCATACTGTATAGCTGGATTGTGCTCCTTACTCATTTCTACCTCTCAGAATTTATGTCTTTTGTGGACTAGCTATATGACAACTTTCACATAATCATTTTTCAGCTTTCTGGTTGTTAATACTCTCTCTCTCATTAGTTTACATTGTACATTTCTCCACAGGCTATATACCCCCTCACCCCACCCCACCCACTTAGTATGTGTGCTCCTTAAGGACAGGGACTAGATTTGTGTCCCCAGTATATGACACAAATCTTTGAGCTTTATCAATGTTAGTCAAATCAAAGCACATTAAGCGAATAAGCGTTTATTGTAAGGGAAACACTGATACCAAGCTGACTGGAGTAAAGAAAGCATGATTAGGAGTGGGAAATGAATGTAAACTAGCTACAATTGGAGTAGATAGAAGAGTCAAGACTCTAGGTGAGAATGATTCATTATAAAGTCTCGAGTGAAGGGCTGATGATAAAAGTGGTGATTTTGGAATCTAAGATTGGCAGGTATTTCTATGATGGATTAAAAGCTGATAGGATCACAGTATTTAGAGGTAAAAAGGATCAATCAGTCAACCTGCATTTAATAAGCACCTATTATCTGCCAGGCATTGTGCTACATGCCAGGGATACAAATGCCGACAATGAAACAATCTTTACTCTCAAGGACCTTACTAACATTCTAATGGAGGAGACCAAAAGTATATCTAGAGGTAAATATCTACAGTATACATATTAAATAAATAGCACCACAAGATTTAGAGACAGAAGGGATTCTGTTCATTGTCTGAGTCCTTCCCCCCACCCTTATTTCACAGTTAAGGAGATGGATGTTCAGATTTGGAAAGTGACTTGTCCATGTCACAAAGACAGTAAGAAACAGAAGTGGGAAACAGTTCTTAGGCACCAAATCCAGTGTCCTGTCCTTTAATACAAGAATCCAGAGTCAGGGAGAAGGTTGTGACCATGGGAAAACATAAAGAGAAGATGTGACTTTGTGTTCTCTATAAATGGAAGATTCTTCTCCTATGCCCATTTTACTTTATTTATTTTTTGTGTGCACTTCATTAAGAGTGACCCTTCAGTATGGAAATTTCCTTTACTGATATAGATCAGCAATTCTTTATAATTTATACTCATAGAAAGTTGTGAGTAGAGGGAGCAGTGCGTAGTTAAATGGCAAATCTTTTGTCACACAGCTTATTCATCTGAGAGGCAGCATTTGAACTCAGGCGTCCATGACTCCAAAACTGTCCCCATATCTATGATATCAAACTGCCTCTCTGTCTTCAAGATAAAGTGACCCAATATTATAGCAAGGGAAATTCACCCAGAACTTAAGATATTCTTCAAGTCAGCATTTAAACTTACTATAATTCTCCTTGTAGACATTATGGAGTTGTGCAGGAAATTTTCAACATCTCCTCCCTTCTTTGGAACACAGAAAACAATGTTTACAGGTAGATAAATGTCTGTAAAAAAAGCAAGTGATGGAAACTCCAGTTGCCATTAACCTCATCTGTGTTTAGAAGCTGTATTTTCTGTAGAGATCAATGATGTATAAAACATTTATCCTAATGAATTCTATACAGACATTATTTATTCTTCCTCCACTGAGCATTTTCTTGTCAATAAAGCAGATGGTTGAGCACAATTACTTCTCTAGCAAAACTGTAAATACACAGTATGATTTTTCTTCCTCTTGTCTTACTTCCACAATGCCTTGATTCC
>JAQQSZ010002103.1:0-14863 GCA_028646595.1 Phalanger gymnotis | reverse complement strand
TTTTTTTTTATTTTAACCCAATCTCAAGGTGAGTCATGCCAAGATCCAGTGCAAAACAGCACAACCATAGATAAACACAGTTTATCTTTGTCCTAGAGAGATATATACTATACTATTACTCCCCTGACTTTGATTCTTAGGAAGGAGATCAACAGAGCATACAAATTCAAATGGGAAAATAAATCTAACACTCCAAACCTTATGCTAAAGTATTTTATTTAGCTCACCCTTTGCTTCATTAATTTATGCAAACTCCCTGATAAAGAATTAAATAGGCCAGCTTTTTCAAAACACAGCAGTCCTGCAATATAATTCCAATTTGTCCTATTCCTTTCCCTTAAGTAACCTGGTTTTTGAAACTCAGGGCGAGGAAAGTGCCAAGGAAATAAACAGGTAAATATAATCCCTCCCCCAGCTGTTTGACATCCTGAGAACAAAAAGCAGTATCTGGACTTATTTCCATCACACAATACCCATTTAAGCTCTCCCACCTTATTGCCCCATGATGCTTCTCTGAGGCACTTTGATGACTCTATGTTGGTTAAAAGTACTAGAACTGAAAATGACCTTGATTGTCTGGAATATTAGCCTGAAGACAACAGTATGCAAGTCAACAGGGGTAAACATAAATCCTACTTTAAAATTCGGGAGGGAAAAAGATGTCCTAAGTGCGGGATAGGACTGACTGAACCTTTCATGTGAAAAAACCTGGGTCGATGGTTGGTGCCAGTTGGTTAACCAAAAAGTTCAATGTGACATAATTGTTAAATAAACTAATACAATCCTAAGTGATATTAGTAGACCACAAATTGTCTAGCCCAAGGAAGGTAATGCTAACTCTTGTCTTCATCCTATGTGGAATGTTGTATCCAATTCTGAACAGTACACATTGAAAGTGTCACTACCAAACTTGAGCATCTGAAGAAGGGAAATTAGGAAAATTAGGATACGGAAATTGTTACACAAAGAAGAATCAACCAGGGAACTAAGGATGCTCAACTTGAAGAAGATAGGTGAAACATACCTATTTTTACAAATACAAAAAGCTATCCCAAGGAAAAGTATTAAATTTATTGTATATTTATAGTATAACCAAAAGGTAAAATTAGAACTAGTGAGAAGTTATTTTAAGAAAGAAGATTTCAGTCCTATGAAAGGAAAAACTTGCTAATAATTAGTGATTAAAATACTGAAGGGACTAATTATCATTGGATAAGTTAACATAGAGATTAGGAAAACACGTCAAGAATTTTGTAATAACTATAAAAACAATAATGTAGTTAACATTTATACAGCATTTACTATGTTCCAAGCAATGTGTTAAGTGCTTTACAAATATTATCTCATTTGATCCTAACAAGAACCCTGGGAAGTAGGTGCTATTATTATTTCCATTTCATGGATGAGGTAACTGAGGACAAGATCTAAAATTTTACTTCACCATTTATTTTCCCTACAGCCATTTCAATGTTTATGTCTTGTACCATCTTCTTTGTTTTGCATGGTTCCCTATAGAACCTATGTGGCTCTACAGTGAATTCTCCAGGTCATGAGCAATGCAACATCTCTCTCTTCTCCTTAGGGGATCCATCTTCTATCTGGAGAGAGTAGATCCTCCATGAATTCCAAAAAGAACAACCTTTGCACGTAAAAGGACAAAAGAAAAATGGCTAAAAGGGAGTTGACAGGAAATAGAGATATTTTCTTAAAATGAGATATATAAATCATGTTCTTTTTCCACAACAAAATACAGAAATTATCTTCAATATGGATCTATTTTAGTTGGAACAACAATGATACTGTATTAATCCAAGCCATTCATACTGTATAAAGACATTCTCCCCTGGACCTAATAAAGAGATTTAACACAATTAAAAGAGATTTCATTTGAAGCACTAGTTAGCAAAAATCAACTTATTGAGTTTTGTTATACAAAAAGCATTCATGTTTGAAATAATTCTACAATTTGGTATAGTTAGTTTTCTTTTTATGGTATATATTTTAAAATCAGGGATTTATTTTTTCTGTTTTTCAAGCTTATGTTATATTTATTATTTTGCACATTGAAGTAGTTACTGGAAGGGTCATTAGGAGGTAAATTACCACACTGAACAAACAAATCACATATTTATATTTTGAAGATACTTAAATCATACAGTTCTGAGGATAAAAGCTATCACCAAAGCTGACAGATATTGTTCATTTAGTAATAACAGGCAGAATAACTAGTAGATTAGAGTTGGCCTTGGATTCAGAAAGAACTGAGTTCATATTTTGCCTCTGACGTGTACAGATTGATTGAGCCCTGACAAATAATTTCTTCTTTAAGGGCATCAGGCAACTTTCTAGGAATTTAACTTGAAAATCATGTTCCAAACTGCACTGTTAAAAAGAGTTTCTTCACCAGGAATTCCCTCTTTTAATAAAATTTAAGGTCCATTCCAAAGAAACAATTGGATAGTTGTAATTCCCATTTGTATATTGCATAAGACCATACACCTGTTAGTGAAATTGGAAGTAATCTTATCCAATCCCTTTATTTTACAGTTAATGAAACTAATATCAAAAAAGGTGTATATACCTGGTTATAAATAATAGGAATAAATTATTTAAATAAAAACCTTCCTGACCACTATTGCCCAGCCGCTAATTCCTTTTCCCTTAAATTTATTGTATTTACTACATATAATTTATATTGGCTTATGTACATGCCATTTTCCCAAAAGGGAAATTTATGTTTATATCCTCAGATCTTAGTACAGTGCCCATTATGTAAAAATGTACTTAATATATGTTTGTTTATATTAACAGATGTTCAATATAAAGAACTAGTAAGAAAATACTTAAATTCCCTTAATGACCTCAAGTTATTTGACTAATACAAACTAAATACTAAAAGAACTTCTGGCTTTATTGCATAACCACCATCAGTGATATTTACAAGATTATTCAAGATGGAAAAGACATGGTACAATTGAAGAAAGGCAAATAGTTCTCATGGCTTTTTTTAAAGAGATCAAGAAAGCCTTGAATCTGCATATTATCAACTAGTGTGCTTGGCTTTTATTTCTGGCAAAATTCAAGAACAAATTGTTCAATGGTAACTGAATCTCTAGAAAGGGAAATGATCAAAAAGTTCCATCATGATCTAAAGGTCATGATTCTATGATTCCACTCAAAACACATCAGTTCTGGATATGACATGTTAGAAAATATATTGATAAGCTAGAGAGTATCCAGAAAAGGGCAATCAATGTGTTTAACATCTTCTGGAACTTGCCATAAAATGATCAATTAGAGGAATCAATGATGTATACATGCATAAGAAGCTGCATCAGACCTAAAGGAAAGGAGACTAGCACCTACTTGGAACCCATCTTGTGCCTCCATAAAGCTTCTAGAGGAGAGGCTTGGGTTAGTAAAATGTTAATTTCCCAATATGGCAGCCTGAGATGGTTTTATATAGAGTTCTTATGGATAAATATTTAATCAAAAGGGAAGGAGTAGAAAGAGAGCAACTGAAAATATAGGAAATGGAAAAATACCAAATGCCTTGGGAATAATAAAAGTCAATAAAAATAAATAAATCTAGCATGCAAGCAGGTAAATCAACAAAGGAGATTATGAAACACTGAAAGTTGACTACTGAGTGAAATGACTGCAATGACTCTTGAATAATATTACAAGTCATAAAAACTGATGAAACAGAAAATTCTAGAGATTCCTAAGGGAACATATAACTTAAGGAAGATGCTTCTCAATGGTTCAAGAGAGAGAAAACATTTTTAAATAAGAAGTTAAAATGTAAAAATGTGATTTTTAACTTGAACATCAGAAATAATCAGCAAGGAGGAGAAGCAGCAAATCAGGTGAAACCTCTCAACATTCATCTCAAAACAACTTTAAAATAATACATCAAATGAATTCTGCAGTGATATACCAACAAAAGGTTAGGGTGAGACATTTTTCAGTCCAAGAAAAACTTTGCAGGTCAGCAGAAGTCTGTAACACTGTGACAGGGACTGGCTGAGAGATGTGCAGTGGCAACAACAGCTGTGGGCCTTGGATGTAGCCATACTTTGGGCACTCTAAGGCCAAAGAAAGCAAAGAGTTTGGAAAACTGTAGGAAAGAGACTACAGGGGAACCTGAGCTGACACTGAGTGCAAGTCTGGGCACTGTTTAGCATCTCCATTGCCAATATATAGTTCTAAGTGCTAGTTCCAGGGCTGAGAGGAACATTTCTGGTCAATCACAAGGGAGCAGGAGCCCTGATCACAGTTCCAGGGTAGAGAAGAACTCTAATACATGCCAATGTAGAGTATTAGGGGCACTTCCCAAGTAAAGACCAGAGCACAGAGCAGGAGAGCAGTAACACCTCTGATTGGATAGCATCTTGGGAGCATTGAAAACTTGCAGATCCCCAGAAGTAGCTATGAAAACTGTAGCATGAAAAAGCCTGATGCTTGAAACAGTGAATCCTCGCCCTTAGGTAAGCAAATCCCAACCTTAACATAATATCCAAAGTCATGGAATAGGCTAGGAAATGAGCAAACAGTATCAAAAAATAAAGAACATAGCCATCAAAAGCTGTTATGTTGATGGAACATCAAGACATAAACTCAGAAGAAGACAACACTGTGAGGGCAGCGATAAGCAAAGCCTGAAAGAAAAAAATGCAAGTGGCCAAAATACCAACGAGAATACCTAGAAGCATTAAAGGAAGTATTCGGAGTGGCAGAAAAAAAAATGGGAAAGGAAATGGGAGTGATATGAGAAAATTATGAAGAAACATCTAACAGCTAGGTAAAAGAGGCATACAAAATATTTTTTTAAAAAAGAATTTGCCAAATTGTAAAAGAGACACAAAAATCACTGAAGAAAAGATTTTTTTTTAAATTGCCAAATGGAAAAAAATTACAAAACCTCACTGAAGAAAATAATTCCTTTAAAAGTAGAATTGCGCAGGTGGAACCTAATGTTTCCATGAGACATCAAGAAAAATCAAAGAAAAACAAAAGAAGAAAATGTAAAATATCACATGCAAATGATAACTGACCTGGGAAATAGATCAAGGAGAGATAATTTAAGGATTACTGTACTACCTAAAAGTAATCATCTAAAAAGAGCCTAGATATCATATTTCAAGAAATTTTAAAGAAAAATTACTCCAATATATTAGATCCTGAGGGTAAAACAGAAATTGAAAAACATCTAACAATCACCACCTGAAAGAAACCTGAAAATGAAAAGTCCTAGGAAAATTATAACCAAATTCTCTAGCTACCAGGTCAAAAAGAAAATATTTTAAGCATCTGAAATGAAACCATTCAAATATAGTCAGGCACAGTCAGAATTCATAAGACTTAGCAGCAACCATATTAAAAGAGTGGAGGCCTTGGAATACGGTATTCCAGGAAGGCAAAGGAGCTAAGATCACAACAAAGGATAACCTGCCCAGCAAAACTGAACATAGTCCTTAAAGGAAAAAAACAGATAATGAAATAAAAGGGTTTCAAGTATTCCTGATAAAAAAATATCAGAGCTAAACAGAAAATATGCCTTTGAATATACTCAAGAGGAGCATAAAAAAGTAAACACAAAAGAGAATTCATTAGGGACCCAAAAAGTTGATACTTTTTACATTTTGCTATGGGAAGATGACACATGTAACTTCTAATAACTTAACCATTATTAAGGCAGTTAGAAAGATTCTGTATGGATAGAGGGGGTGGCAGTAAGTCAGTTATGTTGTGACAATATAAATAATGGAAATGTGAGAAAGAGTGATGCCCTGAGAGAAGGGGTAAGGAGAAGAAGAATGGGGAAAACTATTTCACATAAAGAGGTGCAAAGAAAGAGGTTTTACAATGGAGGGGGAAATGGGAGGGAGTACACAACACTTGAAGCTCACTCTCATCTAAGTTGGTTCAAAAAGGGAAAAATACATATACACACTTATTTGGGTATTGAAATCTATCTTACCCAACAGTGGAATAGTTTAGGTACACAATATACAGTAGTAAACAACCACAGCAATTTGGTGTTTGATAAACCCATGGATCCAAGCTTTGGAGGCAAGAACTCAATATTTGACAAAAATTCCTGGGAAAAAATAGAAAGTGATTGTCAGAAATTAGACATAGACCAATATCTCGTACCATATATAAAGATGAGGTCAAAATTGATAAGTGATTCTGACATAATAGTTATTATAATAAGTCAACTAGAGGAGCATGGAAAAATATAACTGGCAAATCTATTGATAATGAAACAGTTTATGACCAAAGAAGAGATAGAGAGGATCACAGGAACTAAAATAGATAATTTTGATTACAAAAACTTTTTGCTGAAACAAAACTAGTTAAGGTAAAATTAAAAGGAAAACTGGAAACTGGGGCAGGGGAAATTTACAGAAAATTTTTCTGACAAAGGCCTAATTTCTCAGTTACATAGAAAAGTGAGGCAAATTTATGAAAATAAGGACCATTCTCCAATTGAAAAATGGTTAAAGGATATGAGCATGCAGTTTTCAGAAGAAGAAATCAAGCTCTGATTCAATAGTCACGTGATAAAAACTTCCTGGAGCCAAGATGGCAGAGTAAATAGTAAGTTGCTATCATCCTCCCTTGTTGACCTTAAATAAACCAGAGAATATTGCCCCAGGAAAAGTCCTGGAATAGTGGAGACTGCAGAAAAACAGGACAAAGCAGTCTTTTAGGTTGGGATGCTATAGGGATTAATGGGAAAGGTCCCTTTTGCTGTGGCTGAAGGGGACCAGTACAAAATGGGAGGCATCCCGGCAAGCCAGCAGCAAGCCCCACCTCAGCAAACCAGCAGGAGATCCTGAGCCCCAGGGTGGTGGAGCCAGCAAGTGCCAACACCCTTTGTACAGCCAGGGGAATCAGCAGAAACCATCGCAGATGGGTGGCTGAGCCCACCCATGGTCTACCACAGCCCAAGGAGAGAAGGAGACCTCCAGCGGCCAAACTACCTCTGCCCTACAACTCATGCCACAAGCTTCAGTGTAACCCTGGGGAAACATAGAAAGACCTCAGCTGGCCTCAGCACACACTAGTCAGCTCCAGCTCAGCACCAGGTAAGCTACAGCATTATATACCTTTCAGCTGCCAGAACCAAAGGCACCAGCACACAAAGCCAGTAACCAGGCTCCTAGCCCCCAGTATAAGAGGCACTAGAAGCAGAGAGATCCACTTTAAAAGCCAAGAAAAGGGCAATCACAATCAGCAAAAATCAACTTGGAAAAGTAAAGACCATAGATTCTTATTATGGGAACAGGGAATAACAAAATACGAATTCAGAAAAAGACAGCATTGACACTGTACCAACATCTGAAGCCTTGAAAGGGAATATGAACTGGTCTCAAGCCCAAAAAACATCCTTGGAAGAGCTCAAGAGGGATTTTAAAAGTCAAATTAGAAAGGTGGAAAAAAAAATGGTCAATTCCTTTAAAAATATATTTGACAAAGTGGAAAAAAAATCACTGAAGAAAAAACTCCCTAAAAAGTAAAATTGCCTAGATAAGGAGGTGCAAAGCCTTACTGGAGAAAACAACTCCTTAAAAATTAAAACTGGCCAAATAGAAAAGGAGGTACGAAAACTCAAAGAAGAAAACAATTTATTAAAAATTAGAATTGGGCAAGTAGAAGCTAATGATTCTCTGAGGCATCACAAATCAGACAAAAAAAATCTAATGAATGAAAAATAGAAGAAAACATAAAGTATCTCATTGCTAAAACAATAGACCTGCAAAATAGATCTAGGAGAGATAATTTAAGAATTATTGGTCTACTGGAAAGCCATGATGGAAAAAAAGAGCCTAGATAACATCTTCCAAGAAACCACAAGGAAATCTGTCCTGAGGTCCCAGAACAAGAGGATAAAATAGTTATCAAAAGAATCTGCCAATCACCTCCTGAAATAGATTTCAAATTGAAAACACCAAGAATTCTAGAATTATAGGGTCAAGGGGAAAATACAGCAAGCAGTAAGAAATAAACAATTCAAATATTGTGGAACTACAGTCAGGATTACACAGGACTTTGCAGCTTGTAAAATTAAAAGATCAGAGAGGAGGGGGCAGAGCCAAGATGGTGGCTGGAAAGCAGGGACTTGCTTAAGCTCTCTGCCAGGTTCCTCCAAACACTTGTGAAAAATGGCTCTGAACAAATTCTAAAGCTGGAGAACCCATGAAATAGCAGAAGGAAGCAGAGCACCAGCCTAAGAAAGCCTGGATGGATGCTGGGAAGGATCTATCACACGGAGCTTGGAGTGGAGTGGAGCACAGCCCAGCATGGGCCATGCCAGGACTAACCAGACCTGGAGCTGGGTGGAACAGGTGGTAGGGCCCTGAATCATTGAGTTGTGGCAATTACCAGACTTCTCAACCACAAATGCCAAAGACAACTGAGAAGGTAAGTGGAAAAACTGCTAAATCAGAGTGAAAAGAGTACGCAGTAGGCCCTAGACCTGGGGGCATGGAAGTGGTGCAGCTCTGGGGCAACTTCCACAGGTCCACCTACATTTTCTTCCAACCCCAGGCCCACTCTGTGGGAGGAATTAAGCAGGGGATCAGAGCAGGAGTGCAGAGGCTGCTTGGATCTGGGTCATGGTCTAGGTTGGCAGTACTTGGGGGAAGAGGAGCACTGGTGTGGCAGAGTTTGCTGTGTAGAAGTAGCTCTGAAAACAGCAGCACAGCCCCTAAAGATTGAGACAAAAAACTCAATTAAAGGTTAAAAAGGGATTGTAATGGGAGAAGAGGAAAGGCAGAGGCAGAAAAGGATGTTACATCACACAAAGAGGCACAAAAACATATTATAGGAGAGGGAAAGAAAGGAGGGAGATGAACATTATTTGAACTCATTCTCATCAGATTTGTCTCCAGGAGGCATTAACGTACTCAATTAAGTACAGAAATCTAACTTGCCCTACATGCGGTAGTAGGGGAAATGGAAAAGAAAAGAGTGAGCATTGTTAGAAAAGAGGGAAGAAGTAGTAAAAGAAAAGGGAAAGAAAAGGAAGGGGGCTGATAGAAGAGAGGGAAGACTGAGGGAGGCGGTGGTCAAAAGCAAAACTCTTTTAAGGAGGGAAAGGAAGAAGGGAGAAATGAAAGCATAAACAGGGTGGGTGAAATAGGATGGAGAGAAAGACACAGATAGTAATCAAAAATGTATATGAATGTGATGAACTCTCCCATAAAACAGAAGCATATAGCAGAATGGATTAAAAACTATAATCCTACAATATGCTGTTTACAAGAAACACATTTGAAAGAGGAGAATACACATAGGGTAAAGGTAAAAGGCCAGAGTAGAATATATTGTGCTTAAGCTGAAGTTAAAAAAAAAAGTAGGGGTAGCAATCTTAATCTCAGACAAAGCAAAAGCAAAAACAGGTCTAATCAAAAGGGATAAGGAAAGAAACTATATCCTGCTAAAAGGCACCATAGACAATGAAGCAATATTTCTAAACATATATGCGCCAAGTGATATAGTATCCAAATTTTTAGAGGAGAAGTTAAGGGAGTTACAGGAAAAAATAGACAGCAAAACTATACTAATGGGGGACCTCAACCTCCCCTTCTCTGAACTTGATAAAATTAAGAAAAGGGAGATATGATAGACCTCTGGAGAAAATTGAATGGGGATAGGAAAGAATATACCTTTTTCTCAGCAGTACACAGCACATACACAAAAATTAACCATGTACTTGGGCACAAAAACCTCACAATCCAGTGAAGAAAGTCAGAAATAGGCAATGTATCCTTTCCTGATCATGATACAATAAAAATATATGTAATAAAGAGCCTGGAAAAGATAGAATAAAAAAAATGAATTGGAAATTAAATAATCTAATCCTAAACAACAAACAACAAATCAACAATCAACAACAAATCGGCAAGAAACAATCAATAACTTCATTCAACAGAACAACAATAATGAGACAATATAACAAAACTTATGGGATGCAACTAAAGTGGTTCTTAGGGGAAGTTTTATAGCTCTGAATGCTTACATGAATAAAATAGATGAGAAGGAGATCAATGAATTGGGCATGCAACTGAAAAAGCTAGAAAAAGAACAAAATGACAATCCCTAATTAAATACCAAAATAGAAATACTGAAAACCAAAGGAGAGATTAATGAAATTGAAATTAAGAAAACTATTCAACTAATAGATAAAACTAAGAGCTGGTTTTATAAAAAAAAATAAAATTGAATGAAGAGGAAATTAAAATGATAATTAGGAAATATTTTGCCCAATTGTGTGCCCACAAATTTAACAACCTTGGTGAAATGGATGAATATTTACAAAAATATAAATATCCCAGATTAACAGAAGAGGAAATAAAATACTTAAATAACCCCATCTAAGAAAAAGAAATTGAACAAGCCATCAATTAACTCCCTAGGAAAAAATTTCCAGGGCCAGATGGATTTATAAGTGAATTCTACCAAACATTTAAAGAGCAATTAATTCCAATTCTATATAGATTATTTGGGAAAATAGACAAAGTAGGAGTCCTACCAAATTCTTTTTTTTATGATACAAATATTATAATGATACCTAAGTTGAGAAGAAGCAAAACAGAAAGAAAATTACAGACCAATTTTCCTAGTAAATATAGATGCAAAAATTTTAAATAAAATATTAGCAAAAAGATTACAGCATCTTATCATGAGAATAATACATTTTGATCAGGTAGCATTTATACTAGGAGTGCAGGGCTGGTTCAATATCAGGAAAACTATCAGCATAATTGATCATATCACCAACAAAACTAGTAGATAGATGGAAAAAAACCTTTTGACAAAATACAACACCCGTTCTTATCAAAATACTAGAGAGCAGAGAAATAAATGCACCCTTCCTTAAAATGATAAGTAGCATCTACCTAAAACCATCAGCAAACATTATATGTAAGGGCTGATATGCTAAATGCATTTCCAACAAGATCCGGGTTGAAACAAGGATGTTCATTATCACCACTCTTCTTTAATATGTTTCTAGAAATGTTTGTTTTAGCAATAAGAGAAGAAAAAGAAATTGAAGGAATTAGAATAGGCAAAGGAGAAACTAAGTTATCACTCTTTGCAGAGGACATCATAATATGCTTAGAGAATCCTAGAGAATCAATAAAACACTACTAGAAATAACGAACAACTTTAGCAAAGTTGTAGGATATAAAATAAACCCACATAAGTCATTTGCATTTCAATATATTACTAAGATAGTACAACAATAAGAGATAGAAAGAAAAATAAGTTGCTGTAGACATTTTAAACTATTTGGGAGTCTACCTGCCAAAACTAAACTAAGAATTATATGAACACAATTCCAAATTTCCACAGAAATAAAGTCAGATCTAAATAATTGGGAAAACATCAATTGCTCTTGGGTAGACTAAGATAATATAATAAAATGACAATTCTACCTAAATTAACTTACTTATTCAGTGCCATACCAATCAAACTACCAAAAATTATTTTATAGAGCTAGAAAAAATAATAATGAAATTCATCTGGAAAAACAAGATTCCATATCAAGAGAATTGATGAAAAGAAATGTTGGGATGGTGGCCTAGCCATACCAGACCTTAAATTGTATTATAAAGCCCAATCATCAAAACTACTTGGTGGTGGCTAAGAAATAGAGGGGTAGCTCAGTGGAATAGGTTAGGTACACAAGACACAGTAGTCAATGATTATAACAATCTAGTGTTTGATAAACCCAAAGACCTCAACTTCTGGGATAAGAACTCACTACTTGTCAAAACCTGCTGGGAAAACTGGAAAATAACATGGCAGAAACTGGGCATAGACCAACATCTGACACCATATACCAAAATAAAGTCCAAGTGGGTAGATAATTTAGACATAAAGGCTGATACTATAAACTAATTAGGATAGCAAGGAAGAATTTATCTGTCAGATTTATGGAGAATGGAGGAATTTATTACCAAACAAGAAAGAGAACATTATAAAATGCAAAATGGATAATTTTGATTACATCAAATTAAAAAGTTTTTTGCATAAACAAAGCCAATGGAACCAGTATTAGGAGGGAAGCAGAAAACTGGGAAAGAATTTTTACAACTAGTGCCTCTGATAAAGGCCTCATTTCTAAAATATACAGATAACTGAATCAAATTTATTAGAATACAAATCATAGGGCAGCTAGGTGGTGCAGTGAGTAGAGCATCAGCCCTGGAGTCAGGAGAACCTAAGTTCAAATCTAACCTCAGACACTTGACACACGTACTAGTTGTGTGACATTGGGCAAGTCATCTAACCCCAATTGCCCTGCCAAAAAAAACAAAACAAAAAGAATACAAATCATTCCACCAATTGAGAAATGGTCAAAGGATATGAAAATGCAGTTTTCAGAGGAAGAAATTAAAGCTATCATCAGTCATATAAAAATGCTCTAAATCACTATTGAGTAGAGAGATGAAAATCAAAACAACTCTGAGATACCACATCACACCTGTCAGATTGGCTAAGATGACAAAACAGGAAAATGATAAATGGAGAAGATGTGGGAACATTGGAACACTAATTCATTGTTGTTGGAGCTATGAGCTGATCCAACCATTCTGGAGAGCAATTCAGAACTATGCCCAATAGGACATAAAAATGTGCATACCTTTTGACCCAGCTTCTAGGGCTATATTGCAAAGAGATCATAAAAATGGGAAAAGGAGCCACATGTACAAAAATATTTGTACCAGTTCTCTTTGTGATTCTAAACAACTAGAAATTGAGAGGTTTCCCATCAATTGGGGAATTGCTGAAGAAGTAGTGGTATATGAATATAATGGAATACTATTGTGCTTTAAGAAATGGTGAACAGGCAGACTTCAGAAAAAAACTGAGAAGACTTGTGTGAACTGATGTTGAGTGAAGATTCTGCTGAGCAGAAACAGGAGAATATTGTACACAGTAGCAGCAATATCATAAGAATGATCAACTGTGAAATACTTAGCTACTCTAATTTTTTTTTTTTCTGGAGGGGGGAAGGCATGGCAATTTGGGTTAAGTGATTTGTCCAAGATCGCCCAGCTAGTAAGTGTGTCAAGTGTCTGAGGCCAGATTTGAACTCAGGTTCTCCTGACTCCAGGGCCAGTGCTCTACTCACTGTGCCACCTAGCTGCCCCAGCTACTCTTATCAAAAGAAGAATCCAAGACAATTTCAAAGGACCTATAATTTAAAATGCTATCTACCTCCAAAGAGAGAACCAATGATATCTGAGTAGGGATTGAAGCACACTTTTTATCTTCTTTATTATCTTTTTGCATGTGTGCATGTGCATATTTGTTTCGTTTTGTAAAATGTCTAATACAGAAATATGTTTTACCTGATTTCACATGTAAAATTGATATCATATTACTTGCCTTGTCAAGAAGTACGTAGGGAAAAAAGAGAATTTGAAATTCAGAATTATAAAAAAGTTAATGTTAAAATTTGTTTTATATGTATTTAGGTAATATTTAACTAACTAAATATGTTAAATAAATTAATAAAATAAATGTGTTAAAATAGAAAAAAAATAAGCCACAGAGCCACGAAGAACAGGAAAGCCAGGATTTCTGGATCCTAGAATTTGTGGAAGGGTATAAAGTGTAAGATGACTGAAAAGGTAGAAAAGGAACTAGGTTTTAAAGTGCTTTACAAGCCAAACAAATTTAATCCTAAGGTAGAAGGGAGCCTCCAGAGTTTAATAAGTATTAAGTGAAATGATTCAACCCATGCTTTAAGAAGAGCACTTTGCCAGCCAAATGGAGGATGCGCTGAAGAAACTTGAAGAAGAGAGACTGATTGACAGGCTACTGTAATAGGACAGGTGTGAGGCAGCATCCATGGTTAGTAGGCATGACTTGGAGGAAGATCTACCAAATGAGACTGAGGAATGGCCAGAAACATAGGAGAACCAGGACAGAGCAGCATTTCAATCTGGAGAGGAGAGAATACAAAGGAGGAGAAGGTGGTCGAAGGTAACAGATAAGTCAAAAAGTGTGAGGACCAAGAAAAGTTCATTAAATTTTTGCTATTGAGAAATCATTAGTAACTTTGGAGAAAGTCATTTTAGCTGAATGACGAAGTCAGTAGCCAGAATGCAAATGGTTTAGAAGAGAGTCAAAGGAGAGGAAATAAAAAGAAAGGATCAATTATATCTCCTTTGGATTATTCTATCTCATGGTAAATTTTGAACTGAGAAATGTATTACAGTGAAATCTCATTAGAACAGATTTCACTAATTTAGAACTTGGTAAAATTATAGCATAGGAAACATTGCCTTATAATTTTTTTTCTGCTACCTATGGGAAGGGGAGAGAAATCTGGCTAAGCAAATTGATGGTATAAGTAAGATCTCTTAGTGTAAATTTAAGTACTTATGAGAGCTACCTCTATCATGGTCCTTTAGAAGAACAACTATTTGCCCACTTACCAATAGTTCTCTATCTGTTGAACCAGGTCACCCAAAATAAATTCTTATCAACATATTAGTAGACTAGTTATGATTAGTATATGTACTTCATAGTAATACCACAAAATTACATTTTTTTTCCTTTTTTTGAGGGGGGAAGGCAGGGCAATTGGAGTTAAGTGACTTGCCCAAAGTCACACAGCTAATAAGTGTGTCAAGTGTCTGAGATGGGATTTGAACTCAGGTCCTCCTGACTTCAGGGTCAGTGCTCTACTCACTGTGCCACCTAGCTGTCCCGATAAAATTATATTTTAATATGTTCTCTATTGTTCAGGCTTTTAAAATTAATGTGGATTATGCTGTGTGGTTCAAATTAGTAGCCTCACATGGAAGAGTACTTGAAATTATCAGAACTC